>AWOL01S0023254.1:0-12195 GCA_000715115.1 Nicotiana otophora | reverse complement strand
TCTTCTACAAGATTTCCTTCACTCCTTAACCCAATCTTTACTTATTTTAGCTCAACAATCTTCCCACAAACCTTATTGGTATAAGCATGTATAATTAATTCTCTTACACCCAAGAATCATACTCTCAATCACCCATCTGTTACCTCGAAACTCGAAATTGAAGACTAGGGGTTTGAATCTTAGATCTTGAGTGAAGATCTTGTGAGATTTCCTTGTTGGCTTTCAAGGCTTGAACAAGATCTTGATGAACAAAATACTTTATCTACTTCCTCTATCTAGAACACTCTCACTTCTCTCTAAGATATCAGGTTTTATCTCAAGAAATGACTTAACCACTCTCTCTACCCGGTCATGGGGTTATTTAACGGGCTCCTACGTGCGCGGCCACACATCTGGTCATGCACACAAGGCAGAAACTCCCAGATATGTACGGCAGCATATCTGTGCGCTCATATGACATAGGTCCAGTAAATGAACATAACCTTCTTTATAAATATCCAAATGACAAACTGTTTGATGCCTTGGAAACTAGACTTAAAGGAATTTAATTTGATAGGTAGATCACCACCTAAGTCATTATATGGAGTGAGTTCTATTCATTTGAAGTTGGGCCTTGTGCCAATTGAAACGTCGTTTCCACTTAATGTATCCAACTTGTTCCACAAAACTTCTCGCCATTGATAAAACTCCTTAGTATGTTCCAACACACATTAAACATCCACTATCCATTCAAAATGATGTGGCTCTATCCCATAGGTATCCTTTAACACTCAAATATGTTATTCCCAATTACCGTTGGCGCACTTTAAAATCTTACATCATTAGGAAAATTTTACAAGACCTACAATGACTTTTTGATACTAGGGTTGAAATCTGATTCAGGAAATTTAAATAGGTCCGTTATCTCATTTATGACTTGTGTGCAAATTGTGAGGTCAATCGTATTTGAATTGATAGGTTTCGGCATCAAAAGTTGAAGTTGGAATTTGTTAGTTTACATTAGGCTTGAATTGGGGTATGATTTGTGTTCTTAGCATTGTTTGATGTGATTTAAGGCTTCGAGTAGGTTCGTATGATATTTTAGGACTTGTTTGTGTATTTAGTTGAGGTTCTGAGGGCCTCGGGTGAGTTTCGGATGGTTAACTGATAGAATTTTGGACTTGGAGTTTTGCTAATGTTTCTCTGGTGCACTGTCTGGTTTCCTTCTAAGCGATTGCGTGAGAAGGTTTGTGATCGCATAGGTAAGTCCGCGATTGTGAAGCTGTTGGCGAGCAATACTACACGAATGCATGGATTGAGCTGAGTTTTCATAATGTGATGGAGGAAACTGGAAAACTTACGCATTGTGCTATACGATCACGTGTGGCTGTCCGCGATTGCGTATGGTGGAGGAAGCTGTGCTTCGTGATCGCGTGAAGAGATCCGCACTCGCGTAAGGTAAAATTTTGGCAGGGGAACATTGTTCTTCACGATCGTATGAGTTAGTCCACGATCACATAGAGAAAATGACTGGGCAGCAGAACATAACTTCTAAAAATGAGACTCCATTTTTGATGATATGGAGCTAGGGGAGAGGTGATTTTTGGGAGATTTGCATGGGAAGATTTGGGGTAAGTATTCTTAACTCAATTTTGGTCAAATTATCTGAATCTATAGTTATTTTTGCATTTAATTGGTGTTTTAAGTTGGGAAACAACTGTGAAAACTCTTAAGGTTAAATTGAAGATTTCAGGGACGAGTTAGTGTCGGAATTTGGTAAAATATTTATGTTTGGGCTCATGGTTGGATGGACGTTCTTATTTTGTGACTTTTGTCAGGTTCCAAGACATGGGCCCCACTGGCAAATTTTTAGTGGAATTTCAGATTTTGTTGGAAAATTTGAATTTTCATATGGAATTAATTCCTATAATTTGTGTTGCCTGTATCGAATAATTGTGACTAGATTCGAGGCATTCGGAGGCCGATTCGCGAGACAAGTTCATATTGGAAGGAAGAATTACACGATTTGAGGTAAGTAACACTTCTAAACTTGATTCTGAGGGTATAAATTCCCGAAATTACGTGTTATGTGACTGGTTTTAAGGTGACGCACATGCTAGGTCACGGGTGTGTTGGCGTGCCTAAATCCCTTATCAAGAAGTTCCCGAAGCTACTCTTTCAATTCTTTCAACTCTGCTAGTGTCATACGATATGGAGGAATATAAATGGGATTAGTGTTCGGCACCAAGTCAATACCGAAATCAATATCCCTGTCGGGTGGCATGCTCGAAAGATCTGCAGGAAACACATGGAAAATCTCGCACTACCAGAATAGAATGAATAGTAGGAGTATCTGCATCAACATATCTAACAAAGGACAAATATGATAAACACCCCTTCCCAACTATTCATTGGGCCTTTAAATAAGAAATTACCATGATGGGGAAACAATCTGGAGAACCTTTCCACTCGATCCTTGGCAACCCTGGAATTGACAACGTCATAATATTAGCATGACAATCTAGAATAACATGACATGGATACAACCAATCCATACCCAAGATAATATCAAAATTAACTATACTGAGCAATAAAATATCAATGCTAGTCTCCAATCCCTTAATTCTTACCACACACGGTTGATACACACGATCCACAATAATAATATCGCCCACCAGCATAGATAGATGAACACGTGAGACTAAGTGCTCACGAGGCAATTCCAAACAACGAGCAAAATATCACGATACATACGAATATATGGAACTAGGGTCAAATAATAAAGAAGCATCATGGTGGCATACTTAGACAATACATGTGATTACCATTTCTGAGGCAACTCCATGTGGTCTAGTAGGAATAGCATATAATCTATCATGACCCTCACCTGATCTGCCTCCTCCTCGAGGGAGACCTCTAGCTGCATGTGCCCCACCCTATGCTGGCTTGGCAGGTGGTGTAATAACTGGTGCAGGAGCCACAGCCTAACACCTTTGCTCAACTGGACCTCGTAAAAAATGGAGACAATGTCTATTCATATGACCCGAATCTAAACACTCAAAATAACCCTTCTCAGACAATGGCGGCAACTACTGAGGTGGACCTCAATAACTAGAATAACTAACAGAATAACCTGGTGTAGATGAACCCCGCACTGATGGTGCACGAGATGAACTCTGAGCGGGAAATGCACTAAGAGATGACTGACTTGATTGAGTACTATATAAACTATGGCTAGCTGATGCACCACAATGAGTCGAACGAGCCATCTGATCAGGCCTATAAGGTCGACACCCGTTGTAATAGAACTGTCCCCCAAAAGGAACACCATCGGAATTACCCGGACCACGAGACCTCTTGGCCTTCCTTTCCATACACTTTTGAGTACAAACCATTTCTAGCTGTTGAGCACTGTCGACCACCTCATGGAACTTAGGACCTGCTACATTCACTAGTCATAACATAACGAAACTGCTGGTTGAGGCCATTAATGAACCTCCTAATCTTTTGCCTCTCAGTGGGAACCAGCAGACTGCATGATGAGCCAAGTCTGAAAACCGCGTCTAATACTGGTAACCAACATGTCCTCATAACAGAGTTGTTCGAACTGCCTGCGCAATTCCTCTCTACGGGTCTGTGACACAAATTTCTCCAAAATGAGAATTTAGAACTCATGCCATTAAAGTAGTGCTACACCAATTGTTATGCTCTTCTCATAAGCCTCCCACCATCTGAAGGCTGCCTTGGTCAGCTGAAAGATAGTAAATGAGACCCCACTGGTCTCTAGAATACCTGGTGTACGAAGAATCCGCTGGCACCTGTCCAAGAAATCTTGAGCAATCTCTAACTCAGTTTAAATGAATGATGGAGGATGGAGTGTCCAAAATCTCTCTAATATCTTATGCTCCTCGTTGTTCATGATAAAACTCATATGGGCATGAGCAGCTGCAACCGGCTAAACTGGTCGTACCCCCGATATCTGGAGTCCCTGCACTACTTGCTCTGGTATACGGGCGACAGGGCTTTGAGTACCTCCCCCAGTCTGAGAAGTGACAGGTTCGGCCTTAGCTGAAACCACTTAAGCAAAGATAGTGGAAACCTTCAATATCTAAGCCAACGCCTCTTGAATGCCTGGAATCACAATAGGCATAGATTGTGCCTGAGCTGGTCCCACCTGCTCATCTATATCCATAATCCACTCCTCAGCTGGAGCAACTGGTGGATCTACAAGTGCTACTCTAGCTGTTGTGCTTGCTGCACCTCGGCCTCTGCCATGGCCCTAACCTCTACCACGATCCCAACCTCTCGTGGCCCAAACTCTCGGAACTGGTGGTTGTTCACCCAATCCAGTAGCACGTGTCCTAACCATCTGTGAAAGAATAGAATAATACAGATTTAGTTCATGGAATCAATAAGTTTCACGACCAGAATAAAAGAAAGTGAACTTTTTCCTAAGGGTTTTGCAGCCTCTCGAAGATAAGTACAGACGTCTCCGTACCGATCCACAAGACACGACTAAACCTGCTCATGACTCGTGAGACCTATGTAACCTAGGCTCTTATACCAACTTGTCACAGCCCAAAATCTCATATGTCGTGATGGCACATATCTTATTACTAGNCTCTGATACCAACTTGTCACGGCCCAAAATCTCACATGTCGTGATGGTGCATATCTCATTACTAGGCAAGCCGACAACCTCAATAAATCACAAATTCTTTTACGATTGAAAACATAATATTTAGATTTAATAGAAAATCCCACAAATAATGATACAAATACACTCCCAAAAAGTAAAGTCACTGAGTACATGACCATCTAAATGATGACATAATTTGACTGATAAAACACTATCTGGAAATATTGAACAATACAAATAACTGAAGGAAAAGAGAGTCAAGGTCAGCGGATGCCAAACAGCTACTTCGATAATCGCCAACAGATAATCTCTAAAACCTAGGAGTCGCCATATCCGGAAGTATCTGGATCTGCATACGAAGTGCAGAGTGTAGTACAACTGACCCCATGTACTCCATAAGTAATAAGACTAACCTTTGGGATGAAAGTAGCGACGAGCTCAACAGGTACAGTCCAATAGGAAATAACAGTATAGAAATGTAGGCATGCTTTCAATTTCAACAGATAACTTAATACAAGTAAAATAACTCAACTTTGTTTGATACGAGGAATATGACATCTCTATATCTACATGCTAATGTACATGCTTTATATGGTATACTACCGTGGAAGCATCACATACTCACACTCTCAGAGTACTGAATCACTCAGTACTGTACATGCAGGTAGGGAAGATATATCCCTCAATATAAATAGCAACTAACATCCAGTCACTTAGTACTGCATATCGCCAATCTAGCTTTGATATAAATGGATGAAGGCAACCTCATGCCCCTCGAACTCCATCCCAAATGTAAATAAATAGGGCAACTCCATGCCCTGGGAAGTCCATCCTAAATATAAATAAATAAGGCAACTCCATGCCCTGGGTACTCCATCCCAAATGTGAATATATATGGAAACTCCATGCCCAAGAAACTCCATCCCAAACATAATATCCACTATGCTCACTGTGTAGGGTACAGACTCCAGAGGGCTCCTTCATCCCCAGCGCTATAATAAGTCAAGTCCATGCATAAATCAATAAAGCATGGTGCGGCATACAGCTCGATCCCATAAATATAACTCACAATCAGGCCCTCGCCTCACTTAGAGATTAACCTCTCCAGTCTCTTGGGCTCACAATGTCATGAAAATCAGCCCGTCAAAATGATATGATGTATCAATGAATGGCAACAGAGACTGAGATATGATATGCAAATAATAGATATGACTGAGTATAAATTAAATTTTTAAACAATTAATTCAACAACAGCACGACCTATGCGGGTCCCAAAAATATCGGCATGATGTCTAAACATGAGCTTTACTATGAGTCTCAGCTCAATTCCTCTAACACATGGAGGATATGTGGATAATGACATAATTATTTTATTATACAATTTCATATAATTAATTAAGTCATGAATTCTACGGTGCGGGTCTAAAAGTACGACCTTTGCTATGATGTGACTGACTTCCAAATGAGGTACCACTAAACCCACTGGGCTCATGCATTTCCCTTCCTCGCGCTCAAGCCTGCGAACCTTTGCGAAGCTTCTGACAATCTTGACCACCTGTTCAAACCTAGCATCCGTCTCAGACTCTCGAGCAAAATTGTAACGTAGACAATAGTTGAGGCCATCAATGAACCTCGTGATCCTCTCTTTCTTAGTGGGAACCAACCATATTGCATGATGAGCCAGATGCACAAATCTCATCTCATACTGAGTCACAATCATATCCTCCTGGCCTAGCTACTCAAAATCTCTAAGCAACTCTTCTCTCCGAGTCTGTGGGAAAAACTTCTTTAAACATACAACTGAGAACTCATGTCATGTAAGTGGAGCTGCACCAACTGGCCTGCTCAACTCAAAAGACTTCCACCATTTGTAGGCTGCCCCTGTCAACTTAATAGTGGTAAATGCAACTCCACTAGTCTCCAAAATACCCGCAATGAAAAAAATCCACTGACACCTATCTACAAAATCCTGAGTATCCTCTGACTCTCTTCAGCTAAACCTGGCACTTTAAGCCTCCCAAATAACTCAAACCCTTTATGCTCCTCATCGATCAAAGGTTGACCAACCTCGGCCCGAGTAGTAACAACCCACTGAACAGGTAACACCCCCGGTGTCTGATGACCTTGAGATAGCTTCTCTAGAGTACGGGTGGTGGGAGTCTGGGTACCTCACCCAGCTTGCGAGGTAGCTGGTGCAAGTGGAATAAATACCGCCTGAGCCAGGTTCGTGCACACAGTCAGAAATTGGGCCAAGGACTCCTGAAGGCCAAGAATAATGATTGGCAATGCTGGGGCCTGAGATACTCCCACTAACTCAACAATATCTGAAACCTACTCTACATGTGTTTCCTTAGCTATAGTACGAGCAACACCTTAGCCCTACTACGACCCCGACCTCTCGCGACTCTAACTGGTACTAGTGCCCGTCCGCTAGATCCGGTGCACGTGTCCTTATCATCTGTGAGATAATAGAAGAGTAGAGGTTTAGACTTTGGAATTAACAAATCTACATGACAAGAATGCAAGAAAGTGAAGTTTTCTAATAATTTGATAGCCTCTCGAAGATAGATACAGACATCTCCGTACCATTCCGCAAGACTCTACTAAACTTGCTCATGACTCATGAGACTTAAGCAACCTAGTGCTCTGATACCAACTTTTCTTGACCCAACTCCCACCGGAGCCACTACGGCACCTAACACTATTTGCTAGGAAAGCCAACAATCACACAATAACAATGAGTTTGAATAAACACGACTTAATAAAATCAATAGCTAAAATATGCTAAATAATTGATGAAAACAACAATAATATGTCTACAACCATCCCAATGATCTGGTGTCGATGAGTACATGAGCACTGCTGCGCATCCAAATACAACTATCTGAATAGCAAAACAACAATAGTAGAAATAATGAAAGAGAACTTCAAGGTCTACGGACTACATAGCATCTACATCATAGTCTCCCAAAAGCCGCTAGCAGTAGAACTGTCACGACCCCGAATTCCCACCTTAGGATGTCGTGATGACACCTAGTCTCTAAGAATAGGTAACCCAGCAATACAATGAGAGTTAACAAGATTTGCAGCTTAGATATCAAATTAAACTATTAATCTATCATAATAAAATCCAAATAGTTCAACTATCAAAATTTCACATAACCTAGTGGAACCGAGTCATAAGCTCTAAAGATAGTGCTCTATTAATCTCTAAATACAGTAATGTTTTGAACATAAGATAAGCAGTAATATAGCTAAAAGTAGAAAGTGACCTGAGGCCTTCGAGCATCAAGCAGGTGTGCCGTGAAGTCTCCAAAAGAGTTCGTTTTTCATTGGCATCTGCCACAGGCGAATGTACCTGGATTTGCACAAAAATATGTAGAAGCATAGCATGAGTACACCACAATGGTAACTTGTAAGTATCAATATTAACCTGTGATAATCACAAATCACAGGTGCTAAATCACGAATCATAATCACAGTGCCTTGTGCTGTTTGGGGCGCTGAGGTTGATGCCCTGGACACTGCCTTGTACTATTTGGGGCACTGAGTTTTTATGGCCTTGCCCTGTCTATGGCTGTGAACTTTTATGGCCTTGCACTATTTAAGGCTATAAGATAGACCTCCCATAAACTTAGTCGATTCTATTGAATTTTATACACCTCAGTCTCGGTCTTGATTAAAAAACAATTGTTTCCACCCATACTCATCTCAATAAGACTTCACATGTCTAAAAGGTCACATTAATACTCATTTAACGCATCCACAACTAATCCATATTTACTGAGTGTTACACTTTGGGGTATTTATAATGCTTCTATGTGCGCGACCATACATCTAGGCAAGTGACCACACATCTGGCTGCGTACATAAGGCAGAACCCCCTTTATATGCGCGGACGCGCATTTGGGTGCGCATATGTCATAGGTCCGGTCAAATTGCCATAATTTTCTATAGATATATCCAAATGATGAACGGTTTGATGAGTTGGAAACTAGACTCAAAGGGCTTTAATTTGATAGGTACATCACCACATAAGTCATTATATTTTTGTAGTGGCATTCATTTGAAGCCAGGTCTTGTGCTAATTGAGACATCCTTTCCACTTAATGTATCGAACTTCTTCCACACAAATTCTTTCCATTCACAAAACTCCTTAGTATGACCAACACGCCTTAAACATATATTTGCATTTCAAAATAATATGGTTCTATCCCATAGGTATCCTTTAATACTCGAATAAGTTATCTCAAATACGGGTGGCGCACTTTAAAATCTTAAATCATTAGTAAATTTTAACGGGTCCATACATTCTCCCTCGCCTAAGATCATTTGTCCTCGAATGAGGGATAAAGTCCACCACAGGCACCCAATGTGACTTAAATCTTTATCCACACAACAAAAGCTCAAAGAGTTTTCTAACTCCCCAAATTTCCATATATTTTGGCATAGTCTCCCCTGTAATTGGGCCTAACCACTTGCCAGAGATCCACTAAAACAACTACTAACAACACATCCATAACTCAACAAAGCATTAAAATATATATTAATAACACTGACTTCAATATTAAGGGCATTACGTTATCAGAAGTGGTACCTCGACATGAGCTGTACCCATTTAAATCATAACACATAGAAAGTACCTTTGAACCACAACTCTTTGGCTCTACAAACGTGTGAGAATATTTCCTTTCCACAACACACTCGGCCTTTGAGGCGACCTCCTCGACTCACTGAATTAGCCATAGCACTTTGATGGAGGCAATCCCAACTTATGGACTTATCTAACAAGGATGACCATAAGGTAAATCTCATAGGCCAATTATCTACTTTACCTTTAATAGCTTACACCTGAACGATAGACAAAAGGTCTTCCAATTACCCTCTTTGACGTAGACACATGAAGCTCCGGGTGCATAGAGGAAAACGACCGGGAAACATCATACTCGTAGTTTGGCCTATTTCTTTCAAGATTCCACAAAGCCCAATGTGCACTACACCTACTTTACCTTTATTAACAATTCACATAATATCTTCATGGAGAAAATCTTGAGAATAACTTGTTCACTTCCTTCAACTCCAAATCTCTACGTGGGACACCCAAACTAAACCCTTGGCGACCTTTAACCATTATTCTAGGATGTGATAGAATGAATATGACCATAGATTTCCCACCCAATAGGTTCGATCATGGAATGATACTTACTCTTTGACAGGCTGGACATACTACTATTGGTAGATTTAATACAAGGAGGAACAACAGGGTTTGAGATTGAGCTGGAATTTTTCAGGAATTAATCAATGTGTTGAGCGGGGCATTACAAGAGGTTATATCCTAAGGGATGTGAAGGTTACTACCAATTGATTCGACAAATAAGGCATAGAGGTAAGCAGTACACACGGATAATGTGGAAACCATGTACATGATCCTATGATGTAAATGAGGTGAGTCATTAGCATCAGCTATTCTAGGGAAGAGACGAGTTATGCAAGGGATAGTAACAATTGTTCCAATCCATATGTGCCTTGCTCGCCAATAGTAAGCTCTAAGGAGAAATAGTCAAGTACGTGACACCAGTTGCCTCCTTGAGTGTAGGGAAAAACAGTTTAGCTCAAAATGAGAAGATTTTTGCCCCATGAATGCATTAGTGATTTCACAAATACATGAAGCTTCATTACACCCTTGACAGTATTTGACATAAGAAAACTATGCCCAAGCCTACCCAGCTGAAAAAGAGGTTGGTCACTAGTGCGATTATTATTACAATGTATTCCTTCCCGATAGTTGATCCTATATGAGAGGACTAGAGATACAAAAAACTTGACCCTTAAACAAAATATGTTCATGATATGTGCCTAATAATCTGGAATATATAATTCCAACCTTTCACGAGTGAGACCGTGTACGTAGGACATCTTAATATTGGGATTAAATCATGCATTAGTTAGAAAGGTTCTAATGGGTAATATGATGCTTTGCGGAAAAAGACAAATAACTCCTATCCGCACAGGGATGTGGAACATTAAGGGTAGCAAACCCTCCACACATGACAATGACATACTCAATGATTTACTAATTAAGGAGCACAGTCAGTACATGTTGCAGACGTTTAAAGAGAAAATGAACATTTGTTATGAGCTGGACATATTTCTGCTATACTAACTCCTAAACTGCAATGCCAGGCCACGTCATGGGCAACTACAATAATAGGAACAAAGTGAGCTACTTAATTCGGAATGTCCTAAATGGCCATAAAAGTCATACTAATATGGACAAACAATAGATATTCTTGTGATGAATTTGTGAGGATCCAAAATTTCAGAGTAACTTTATGCAGACAATTGACCCTGTCACTTGACATGTACACATATAATAGGTGCTGAGATATGCTTTTATGTTACTTGGATAGGGAAAATGATCTATGATTATATTCTCAAAGGGAGCAAAGTGACTGTTCAAACCATAGGTGTCACATGCATAGGAAAGATAGAGTTGCTCAAGAATTATCTAAACTCTGGGTTTCTTTACAATGTACTTGATACCACATAGGTAAACTTTACGATGGTAAATGCATAAGCAGAAGGGAGTAGATGTTATCCATTTGGATGTGAAGGTTCTCTAAGGAATGCAATAGATATATTCCCTTGTGGAGAATTTAGGGAAGTAAGTTTGAATTATTTAACCTGGGCTTGTGACTCAATTAAAAGAAATCATTTTAGAAATCAATTCCTCGAGAGGTTGCAAGTAAGATAATTGTGATAAAGAGGCTTCACAAATGATATGTCTCATTCAAAGAGTGGATACAGAGAATGGCTCATAAAGTTGTTCCGGTTCTATCCCACATTCCATAACAACATATGGAATGAGATATAAAAAAGTGGAACCGGGGTCAATAAGAGCATATACATCTTGATACTGGATAGTCAATATACCTGTAACCACATCTGGAGAAGCCTCCAACTTTTGATGCCTCCTCATAGTATAAAACTATGGCCCTCCCGAGCTCTTGATACCACCCCTAGCTGCTCCACGCCTTGCGGGCGCTATAGTTCCTCCAACTGGGGGAGGCGTTGTGGATATAGTAGCCGCAGAACTGGCTAGCTGTGCTGCATCCCTGGCCATGCTCTGCAATACAAACGACAATCTCTATGGATGTAAACTATCATAACACACCCGTAACATACAATGGTACCATAGTGACATACCCCTAAATGACATCTCCCACACTTCACACAACATGGATGGGGTTCGCTAAACTGACTTGCCCCACTAACCTTATATTCACACTTTTTTCATACCCCATAGGCTTACCCCTTATCCTCTTTCCGAGCGCCCATGGTGGAAGTAACAATCTCTCTACCGACTTGCGGTGGGCCTTTGTAATTTGCCAAACATTCCACCCCTAACACGCTGCTGCACATACTCACAACATGACACCAAATGTTCCTTCCCGCATATCAGGCAGACCGGGGTGGGTGTACCAATCTAGGGAATTTGTTCTTCTCCTTCCCCTTCTTTCCATAACCGTAACATATTTCAAGAGTCATCCAACATGTTCCCAAGTGATGTTTCTTGC
>AWOL01S0023253.1:499535-517954 GCA_000715115.1 Nicotiana otophora | reverse complement strand
TCATAACATAACCTACTTATCAATTTAAACACCCTGGTCTCACTCCAAAAGTACATGTTATAACATTCCCAATTTGTCGACTTTTGACGAAACATTATTTGTTTTCAATTCCTTTAGCTTCTAAAACTTCCAATTATTTTTGTACTTGTTGTTCATGATCTTCAATATTTGTAACCTCCGAGGTAATATAATTAATTTACTTTGCAAACTTTTCAAATATGATTCTATTTTGAGCTTACATCAATTGACTTACGACGACTCGTACGTACGAAAACATGGGTTGTAACAAGTAACCTGAACTACATCCAAATCAGTGTTTCGTTGCTTGTTTGAATATGTCTTTACCCGCTTGAAGTTTTGATCTCTGTGATTGCTACTACTCTTATGTTGGGATGGTCATTTGTTGGAAGTAGGGACAATGACACCTAATAGATGGGAATCTTCATTAGTTTGATGATCCAGAGCAGGCATTTTCTTGTATTGAACTTCTTTATGTGGAGGTACCTTGATTTTGCGTGGTGCAGCCACCTTAGATTTTAATGTAGGGGGCTTGTCTTCCTTATTGTGCTCTTGAGGTATGTCCTACAAAATGGTAATAACGTTTTGCCCATCATTGTACACCAAAGTTTGTAGATTATCCTCAAGAAATTTTTCATGCGCTTGTTCCCGCCAAGACACATAATTTGTGGAGAGAAGCTTCTTTGCGGAAGCTCCTGTTGGGGGAAAAGCTGCCCGAGACATAGATCGATGCAATGTGCAAAATACGCCAATATTTGAGTCATTCATCCAAAAGGGAACTGCGGATATCATTCTCCTAAGAACTAGGAACATTTTGGTAAAATCCAAACTAACGCCCAAATCGATGCAGACTATAGGGCTCGATAATGAAGGAGTTACCATACCTCAAAGGGAGATAGTTAAAACATAAACTCATGAAGTGATTTGACTCAAACTCTGGCGCAAGATCGTTGTCCACATAATAAAGATACGACTTAGTTAACATGGTTGCAATCCAAACTATATTTTCCCCATCATGGATGTGTTTTCTTGCATCAATCTTGTCAGAGTATCTCGCTGCACCCTCTCCCGAGTATTCCACCATCAATGGAACAGATGGACTATTAGGTAATGTATAGTGGGTTTTGAAGTAATAGGCAAGCCAACTGTAAACATAATGGACAAGAAAATAGACTTTGACTTGATTAAGTTGTGAAAAATATGAAATCTTATTCAAACCATTATAGATGTTTGCCAAAACTGGAACTGCAAGACTAAACTTCCATCATATTGCAATCATGCTTGCTATTTTAAAAGTCTTTAGGCGGATAGAGTCTTTTGACTTATAGGGAAATATAAAAATGCACAACCAACATGATAAGAAAGCAGCGAGATATGTGTCATCTTTCTTTTCAAACCTTACCCTAAGCTTGTAAAATATCACTTCTTCATCATTGGACCATCCAATTGTCTTAAGTATAGCTTAAGGGTGACAAGTGGGTCGGGTCGGGCCCGTGACCGGCCTGTGACCGGCCCGTGATCGACGGCCAAGTGGGCTTAGTGGGTCGGGACCGGTAGGACCGCTAGAGGTGGACTTGGGCCGGTCTCGTGGGCCAAATTTTGCCTTTGAAGCATTAGGACCGGGAACGTTTGGCCCGCCAAGGGATAGGGACCGGGATGAGTTGCCATCCCTTTGCGCCTAGAGATTATCCAGCTGGCTTTCAGACGAGGATAAATTGCCATCCCTTTGAGCTCGAAGATTATCCCATCGATTTTTGGACAGAGATGAGTTGCCACACCTTTGCGCCCAAAGATTATCCCACTGGTTTTCGGACGAGGAAGGGTTTCCATCCCTTTGCGCCCAATTATTATCACACCGGTTTTCGGGCGGGGATAAGTACCCATCCTTTTATACCCTAAGATCGCCTTCTTCATGTGTGGATCATAACATATCTTTCTCGTTTGACCTACAAAAAGAAAAAAAAAAGAGCGACAAAAAACGAAAGGCACAAGAAAAGAAGAAGAAAACTACCTTCATGCCAGTACTGCCGAGTTATCAAAAGTAGACTCATAATGCTTGTAAATACTGCAATTGATGCTGATCGAATAAATGAAGACGATTATTGGAAGATTAATGGCGATGCGGGACTAGAAGTTTGTTAGAGTCCAATAAGAATTTGGTATCCTATTTCATCTAGAAGAAAAAGTTACTAGGGGTGGAATTTGCCTACATAGAATCCAATTGAGAAGAGGACAATATTAGTTCTATCTAGTGAAGGAAAGAATATCCTAGGAATACAATGATGACATCCACGTGGATTTAACCTAAAATACCATTATTCAAGTCTAGTACATTGAAAATGGATATGCCTAGAAGTTGCATGAGACGTTTTCATAAACACATGTACATACAGAGTTCTTTTACTTCAAGCCCAGTCTTTAAAATTCACACAAAAAGTCTTGAAGTTCGAAATTTTTGCGGTCATGAGAAATTTATTGGATCCCAAATTCAATAAAGTAATTTGGATTATATTTTAAATATATTAGTCCAAATAAATATTAGTAGCTAATATAATTGGATTAATTATTTAAGTTTAATAAATACTGACTCGATTAGCCCATTTAGTTGCGATACAAGTGATGTGCCTACTTTATTAGGCCCAATATGTCATCTTCCTAGAGGCTGGTTGGTTCCATGTGTCAAATGACGTAGCACGCCAAGTTAAACGGAAGAGTCAATAGGATCATACAACGTGTCAAAATGACAAGGCATGCCAAGTCGAATAAAAGGGCCAATAAAATTGTACCACATGTGCAAGTGATATGTTCTAGCCAGTCAAATGCGACCTTGTCACGCTTCAATCTGATTAGTCGGGAAGAGTTTGTTCTCCTCACAACTCTTTCCTTCCACAACTATAAATAGGGGTTTTCATAACTCATAAAAGACACTAGAAATCATAACAAGAAGTAAGAGAGATCTCGTGGATCAAACACCGCAAATTTCTCTATAAGTTTCAAGCTTCAAACAATCAAGTTCAAATTCAAAAAATTAAGCTCAAGTTCAAGAACGAAGAACAAATCAAGGTTCAAGGAGTACAAATTCAAATTAAAGTTTGTGCTAGTTGAATTCGAGTTCATCGTTCGTGAAAACGAGAACATATTCAAAATCAAACTCAAAGGCTCTTGAATTTATTTACTATTGTAAAGAAGAATAAGAGGATTCATAGATATTGTAAGCACTTATGCTGTTTGAAATCAAATACTACAATTGTTGCAATATTTTTCGATCTCGATTATTTCTTGACGAAGATTTATTGTCTACAACACATATTTTTATTGAGTAGAGTTGTTTAAATAAAATAAAATGGAATATAAGAATCAACTTTAAAAGTTGGAACAAGTTCAAGTGTTAATGCAGATATTAAGTTTTGTTTTGAGCTCCGACCTTCAATTAACCTGTTAAAAGATCTCGATATCATACAAGACTAAATTCATCGACTTTATTTGTTTAATTTTAAAAGAATAACCCATTTCTCCAACTATGTTTTGGTTTGTTTGCCCTAACAGACTAAAATATCATTCAATAGTTATAAACTATTTTATTTATCATTCAATAGTCAGATTTTATTTACGAAAATTATTACTCCTATATTATAGTAGTGGAAAAGCGACCATTTTAACAGGTCCAAAATACATTTAGAGCCTATCCATATACTCCAAGTCTGCCCAAACCTAACCCGTAGCGTCTCTATTTAAATAATTCATCCGTTTCAATTTAGGTGAATTTATTTCCTAATTAATCTGTACCAAAAAAAATTATTATTTTTTTATTTGAAAATAATTTATCTGAATTCAATAATTTATCTGTGCCAAAAATTTTCTCTTTTTTCTTATACTCTATGTATTAAAAAACAAAACATTTGTATGAATAGAAAACTGGGGCGAGTTGTTTCTCTACTTCCCACCGGCACGCTTTCTATTTTCTGTCCCCGCCGCTGCGGAATTTCATCTCCAATCTCCGATCATCTACAGCCTGAACATTCTCAGAATCTCAGTATTTCCGATTAAATTGCGTTCTTCACCACTTCTTGCTTCTTGTAGTATCTTTTCTTTTCTTTTCTTTTGAAAATTAATTTTACCTTTGGCTGCCATGGTTATAATTGAACTGAAATTAATTATTGCTGGTTTTTCCGGGTGCTAAATCAATAGTGCTGGAGCATGTATTGTAAATGAGTAGAGGAAATTTAATTAATTCATAGTTAAAAATTACGACGCTTTGAAGATCAACTATAATATTTGCAATTTGATCATTTTTTACCCTTATTTTAGATTAGGAGTGGATGAGTCATTTTCTTGCTAACTTGAGTTTCTGTGATGTAAAGGTTCGATAATGCTCATGCAAATTCATCTATGTTCTTATTTTGAACATGTATGTTTACTTCTTTTTTTTTTTCCTTCCTGAATTTGGGTTTTCATTCTTTTGTAGGAGGGCCAAATTGGAGGCGGTAGTGTATTGGTGCTTGCTGAGGATGTTATGGTACTAGTTAGTGTGGTATCCAGTGCAATCAGCATCGTAAGGAAAGAGGGGATTGGGAAGTTGGACCCTAATATTATTACTCAAGCTTCATCCCAGAGTAAATTTTCTCCCTTATGACCTCTCAAAATAAAAATAAAAAATTCTCCCTTGTGTGCGCTGAACTGATACTTCTCTGCTCTGCTTATGCTATGACTACGAGTGATTCATTTTCATGACACTGTTTGCTAGTCTGTGTGGTTTTTATTATGATCTTGGATTCTTTTTCCTAAGTCCTTTTCTGTGTTTATTTATTTTATCACTATATTCATACCTATCAAAAAAAGAAGTTTGTTACTATGTTTATCGGAGGTTTTATATGCAGAAAATTTTTATTTCAAATTTGTTTTTGGGATTTGATGGTGAAAGAGAACTGAAGACTATAGATTCCATTAAAGGGCAACACTACACCATAATTTCTTATTAACTTCATGGTTTTCTAATGGCATAACGATAAGGAGCCTCCAATCACATTCTCAACTCTCAAGCAGTTGGGCTAGCCTTTTGTCTTGTGTAAATAACTAATGATTATTTTCTATGGTGTATATATATATATATTTCTCCAGTAATGCCTCTCTTTGCTAATGCTATGCTTCTATAGCATTTTGAAGATTATCTTTTTGTTTTGATAATGAAAATTGGGTTTTGTGCTTAAAGCATTGGTAGATCTTTGACGCATTTCTAAGCTTTTCGTGTTTGACAAGTCTGAGGACTAATGTTTGTGTTGTATGCGATTTGAGAGCAACCTAGGAAAGAGTAGTTTCTGCAGAAAACTGAAAAACTATTTTCAAGTGCACTGTCATCTACTGATATATTTGTATATTTGGTTGTTGATTGGTGTTATAGTGTGATTTAGCAGACAGTTGGACAACTAGTTGGTTTCTTTCTTTTGATTATTACCTTCATTGATCAGCCTTTGAATTTTGCAATTAGTCTTCCTGTTAATTGTTTTTTTCTAGGACATGTCTTCTATGTTGACAGTGTGGTCTAGGTGATGCTTTCCGTTGCAGTATGTGTCCTTATAAGGGTCTTCCTCCATTCAAACTAGGCGAAAAGGTACATGTCAAGAACAAGTTATTCCCC
This sequence comes from Nicotiana otophora, assembly GCA_000715115.1. Lineage (NCBI taxonomy): Eukaryota > Viridiplantae > Streptophyta > Magnoliopsida > Solanales > Solanaceae > Nicotiana > Nicotiana otophora. The sequence goes on along the minus strand of AWOL01S0023253.1, from coordinate 512,301 downwards.
TCTATTTTTCTATTTCCTTCTTTGAGGTTTCATTATGCAGGATTAAATATACATTTATATGTTCCTTACTTACCTAAGGAAAAAGATTGCAGTATACATGAAGATGATGTGTACTGACATTTTGTTGTAATGATGCCAGTATTTATGGTGAACATGAAAGTGAAACCTTTGATTATTGACCAAAATCTGATTGCCTCTTTGAAGCTTTTGTCTCACCAATCATTTGTTTATGGAAATAATGCATTTAAATGACAAGCAACGGAGTTGTGATTCTACTCTTTGTTAGAATCCTGAATAAGAGGAGGGTAATATGAACTGGTTTATGATTGGCATCTCAAGTATTTTTTTTATTTTTTTTTTGAAAATAATTTGACTAGAAGTTCTGATTTGTTACTTTGCTTTGTTTGGATCTCACGTGTGGCTGTCTTAGAATATGAAGAGACCTAGTTGACCTGTTTTAAAACTGATGGTGGATCCTAAATATAGGACTATATTTATGTAAGGCTTTGAAGTGATGTTAAATCTCATCGGGTTTTGCTTGTTGGTGGTTAAGAATAATAACTTATGTAAAGAAAAAGTTCTTTTGGTATTGAGTTTTGAATAAAATTCAATATACATTATAAAAAGAAGGATTAATGAGAGTATAAAAATTCAATATACATTCAAGTTCTTTTGTTTTTTTGTGTTTTGTGAAATGGGAAACCATTTAATCCAACGCGATCAGTTATGGCTGTTGCACTTGATGTTGTTCTTCACTGAGCATAATGATTCCTGGGGAGTCCTAGTCTCTGGTTGATTTCATTATTATATTGTTGTTTGCAATGTGATGTGTGATAAATTCCAATTGAGTATGACACCTCTCTCTCACTGCTTTGGCAGGTAACGCTTTCTGGGAATTTTCTTGATGCTGACATCTAATTGCAGATGATAACAGTCAGATATGAGATTGTTCATTTTGGTTGAGGTGAGATAAGTGAATGTGTAATATGGACACTTGAAGAAGTGAGGAAAATGGCAGTGGACTGTGAACTACTGTTAAGACTTGGATTTGTTGCTTGATTGGAAAGAAAATGATGAACGCCAGGAGGATTGGTGATCTCGAGTGAGAAAGGGTAGAGTTTATGACTCGCAATTCTTAGCACTGTGCGTTTGCTCGCTTGATTTGCCATCATTTTGTTTGGCTTCGAGGTGTAACTTTTTTTTGTTGGATTGAATTAATTTTGATTCATCAACATCAATTTGGACAGTTGAAGAAAATTTCAACTTGTAAATCACTTCGCACTATTTGGTATGCAAAATCAGAAAACATTTTCAAAGTGAAAAATTTGAGAGCAGCATCCATTCAGAACTCTTTCGGTAGGAGAAAAAGATGCTATCAGGGGTGATCATGGTTCGGTTTGGGTCAGTTTTTCCCTAAAAAGAAATCAAACCAAGTAAGTCGATTTTTCAAATATTGGAACCAAACTAAACCGATGAAGTCGGTTTTTTATCGATTCAGTTTTTGTCTGTTTTTCGATTTTTTCGGTTATTTATCGGTTTTTTCTTACATATGAGACATACACTACCAAATGCATATTTCGGCGACTACATTTTCAACGTAACACTATCAAACTAATTGCTCTTTGACAAATCTATCATTTACCAAGATATATTGATGATAATTGACTCAAATAATGATGAATAATATAAGTACTCAATTAAAAATCGATTATTTTTAACATGAAATAAATTCTCGTACTTAGCAAAAGAAAACTGCCAATTAAACTAGAAGGCAAAGAATTAGATTATTATAATAGCAAAGAACTAGACTAAAAATACAAATGACTAATATGTACCATAGAATTTCAGAAACTTTATATAAAATATACATATATATATGTGTGTAATAATAAATTTATATAGCTACTTTTATAGTCGGTTTGGTTCGGTTTTTTCCGGTTATTTTTTATTAAAAGCAAAACCAAACCAAATTTGATCGGTTTTTAAAATTCAAAACTGTGTACGGTCAGAACCGATTGAGCCAGTCGTACGGGCTGATCGAGACGGCAATACTTCGATCGAAAGGTATCTACGTAAGGTCAGGTCGAGGTCCGAAGAAAGGGACTTCAGGATTCGAGCTCCAAGTCCGATCAAGGATCAGTTCGGTGTCATTATCGTGCCCATGACCAAATCGAACTACGAGGCAAAAGGTTATCGGAGATGCACAGACCGACCAACACCCACCCTGAATATTAAGACTCCGAGTCAGGATCGAGCTCGAGTCAGGGCCAATGGCTCGACCCGATATCGAGTTCGAGTCAATATCGAAGCTCACAGACAAGGCCGTTACAGCCGCACTAAGGGAGAGAATCCTGGCGGGAAGTAGGGAAAAAATAATACATCATGGGTTCTCCACTACATATTTTTATTATTGTATATAAAGTAAGATCCCTCTACTATAAAGGGGGAGGGAGTGGATTGTAAGCAGAGACACATTGGAACAAAAGATTTCTTCTCATATTGAAAGATATCCCCTTATGTTTATTTCCCTTTATCTTATTCGATCTTCTTCTCACTATTCTCATTCTCATAATCAAGAATACACGTATTTCTATTTCTTTATACGATTTGTATCAAATTATATCACATATCCTTAGAACTATACACAAATTTAACTCTATCCAATTTTTCGGATAAACAGTAATCAAAACCAAACAAAACCTAAAAAGTATCGGTTTTTTAGTCGATTTGTTTCGATTTTTCGGATTTTTATGAACACCCCTAGATGCTACCGATCCATAGAATTTCGACCAAAGAGGCAACATGATTAATGCTACAGTACCCTACAAATAATGCAATATTAACTACATTTCGCTGAAGCGTTTAACAATTTTCATTTTCTCTGTAAAAATTATTTTGATTCCCTAAGTTTGCATTAAAAATCAAACTACTCCTCCAACATTAAACAATAAATATTCTGCTCCCTTATCATATACATTGTCTATTTTGCCCTTGGCCTTTTTAATTCCTCCTCTATGCACATAAAGTTTTTTATTATATTTAAATTGGTAAAACACTTAGCTAAATATCTAAATTATGAAATTTATAGTTAAAGCTCAATAAAATTTAACTAGAATAGTACTTTTATGAATTTATAACAAAATTTATCGTTAATATATTTTATTGTTACTTTAATATTAAGTATATATTTAAGTTTTACTTTCTCTTTTATTCTTTATTACACACACACATACATATATTTTTTTAATTAACGAAATATATTTTAAGTTGCAATTTAAAGAACATCCAAGGTATAAATATGTAATCTTTTAGGATTTTTAAGATGTAGTTAAGAGATCAAAAAGAAATTCACCAATCTGCAATATGAGAATTGCCAGTAGTATTTGTGTTTTCACCAATTGATTTTTGAGTTAAAATGGAGTATCGACCTCATTCAAAAGGTGGAAAAGGGGCTACAGATAAGCTCTGAGAGGATTAATATGTTGAGCATAAGTTGGTTAAAGCCGCCAACAACACATACACCCTTACTCCTAAGATTTTACTCTTTCAATACTTGTGTATTTTTTAAAGAGTCAGGCAATGCCCCCTTTCCTGTTTCTAAGTGTATTATCAACCGATTCTCTTATCTCACCCAAACAATAATATATTTTTGAACTGGCTTCAGTAGATAATTCAGATTTTTTTTAAAAACATTCTGCAATCTCATAAAAAACTAGTCGTTTGACATATAAAGGGCCGTTTGGATTGACTTAAAAAAAATGGCTTTTAAGTTAAGTGCTTAAAAGCACTTTCTAAGTGTTGGAACTTATTTTATAAATAAACAGTTACGTGTTTGGATAAAAGTGCTGAAATTTAAAACAAACTGATGAAGTGTTTGGTAAACAAGTGCTGGTAAGCACTTTTTCTTGTTAAAATGACTGAAATATCCTTAAAGTTGTTAACATTATAAAGAAGATGATGACTATAATATTATATTTTCCGTTCATAGCTTCAAATTCAGGTGTAACACGTAAATTCATTGAATGATTTGATTTTATAATATAGTTACACCAATTAAAAAAGAAAGGAAGGAATCAACGACCAAAAGAATTAAATGTTATGGAACCAAAAAAGGAAGCCAAAAGAACAATATTTTCAAAATATTGGAATGTATCAAACATTATTTAAAAAACTATTGTGTGATTCACGTTAAGAACTTCAAGAAATTGACAAATATTGGAGAATGGAGAAAAAAAAATAGTATGTTGTAGGGTTTTTACTTGGGGGTAATTTCGGGATTAAGAAAAATTATAAGGGATAAGAATGTAATATCCTTGGTCAAAGCAATATGGCTTTTAGTCCAATTTAGAAAAAGTTAGATTTTTCAACTTATTGATTTTGATTTTTTTAAAACAGATTTTAATTCTTTTTAAATTTATTTTTTTGTTGCCAAACACTTTCACTAAGTTAAAAATTTACGTCTAAGCTCTATACTTGAGAGAACTACGTATCAATAATAAAGTAGTTTAAATTCCAGCTAGTTCTGCCAATGCTTGCTAGTTACGAATTACGATGTTCCCATCGTCTCTAATAGTATAAAATTACTGGAGAGGCCTAGGTAAAAATTTTGACATTTATATTTAATTAATAATAATGTCAAATGAAAAATTACAGTATAAATGTGTTTTAAGGCCCACTAACTCTGGGTCTAAGCCTAAATTATTATTGTTATAGTGGGCTAACCGGGTTCCTGCTCGACTTCAGCCCTACATTTCTTGGCAGGTCTTCTCCATTTTTGCTCCTCTGCATCTCTTCGGTCAGTGTATATTCCTCTCTCGCAAAGATTTCACTATCCCTCCTTCAGATATTAGACAACAATCCCTTATTACTAAACTGGTTTTGTTATTTTGGTAGGAAGAAGTTTCATATTATTACAGGCAAGATGAAAGTTATACGCAGTGTCTTATGGGCTGCCAATGCTTTCAAATTACATTCTTCTCAAGCTTTCAGGACCTTTTCTGCACTTCCAAATTATGGTGGGTACTATTAAATGAAATTGCATATCTTTGTTATTGAATTTGGAGTTTATTTTGAACCATATATTTGCGAGCTTAAAAATTTTGCCTTTAGTGACAGACTCAATATTATTTATACCAGTAACTTAAATGGTTTCCGCCTTTATTTTATGCAAAGATTAAGACTTATAAGTTGAATGATGTGCTTTGATAGTTGTACCTTTTTTGGTTATTATATTGAATCTCACTTGAAGAGTGAAAGCTGACTTTTGTTAAAATCATAATCAGAGGATTCGAGATTGCATGATTGTATTGTAGATAAACTATTCATATTACTCTTTAATAACTAAGACTCCTCAAAATGGAAGATGATAGTTGCTTGTGGATTTTTGAATTTTTTTCAAATGTTATGGATAAATTTTGATCCAAGTAAATGGAAGAGTTCAGCTGAGCACTTGAGAGTTTAGGTGTATGAAATATGAAATATATATGAGGGGAAGGATAGAAGACTAGTGTTATTTGTGTTTCTTCTCTTTCTATGAATATATATATGGATTACAAAGAGAAAGACAAGTCTTACAAGGATGTCACAAGATAGTCCTCCCATGTACTGTCAGGATCATGTAATAGAGACCCCAGTGTGTACCTGCCTTGATTTCATTTTACTTGTTTTGTTGCTTTAGTAGATAAAAACGTTAAGGATTATCCTTCCTTTCTTTTGTTTTCAAGCATTCGAATATCATAAGTTTTGTTGTGTATTTTGTCAAATCTTTCCATGAGGGGTATTTGTTGAGAGGAGATGCTATCAAAACGAGAGACTTAGAGGAAAGAAAAAGAGGAAAAATATGAAGTGAGGCGTGAGGAGAGAGAGAGAGGGCAACAATGAGAGAAAAGAAAAATGATAGCATCCTAGGAAGCTCAACTCTATTTAAGGACAAGGATGAAGCTTTGGAATCTCAAAGAGGGCCTTTAACAAGATGTCAAGCTAAAGAGTTGCAAAACAAGGTCATTAGACTTCAAGTGCAAATAAAGAAGTTGTTAATTGGGAAGAAGAGTTCAAGCATAAAGGATCTGAATTGGCTAGGTGTTACAATTGTTTCACGGCCCAAATTTATGTCCAACATGAGGAAGATTGGATCCCAAGAGACATCCTTTGAAGAAGGTCCTAATCAGTCCACTTTTGGACCCATTTGACACCTAAAATGTGTCCAAACTTGCAGCCCAATAAGTCCTACATAAAGCCACGTTTTTATAACATAAAAAGGACTTACTTGCTGCCCAAGAAGGGTTCATTGGCATGCTAAAAGTTGAGTGCAAGTTGGTGCCAAGTTGCTTGCAAGTTGCCTTCAAGATTTCCAAGATTGTCAAGATCCTATCCAAGATTGGTTGGAACTTTCAAGATCCTAGATTGGTTTTAACTTATTTCTATATATTTTGGTACTAGATTTATTACTTTCCTAGGTCGTTAAAGTTATGTTTTCTTTTTCCTAAGATTGTTGGAGTTACTTTTCAAGATTGACTTGGTTTTTGTTTCCTAGTACTTTTTCTTCCCTAAGGTAGTTGGACTTGTTGTCCAAAGTAGTTTAACACTTTATTTCCTTTTTTTTAGGCTCAATTTCGTGACCCCTTACCTATATAAAGGGGCGTCTTCTTTGTTTTTAGACTTGGATTATTGCAGACTATTATCAATAAAATTTGTGAGATTTTTCTTGCACTCTTGTGTGTGGCTACTCTTGGATTTATTCTTCAACCTTCAAGACTCAACTTAAGGTGGTAAGGTTAAACCCTATTCGAAATTTTAGATCACTTCTAGGTATTCAAGAAAGGTGATAAGTTTAGGTTTATTGTTGTTTCTTGTTATTCTAAAGGGTCGGGTTTTACAATCTATCTTGCAGCCCAATAAGTCCTACATAAAGCCACGTTTTTATAACATAAAAAGGACTTACTTGCTGCCCAAGAAGGGTTCATTGGCATGCTAAAAGTTGAGTGCAAGTTGGTGCCAAGTTGCTTGCAAGTTGCCTTCAAGATTTCCAAGATTGTCAAGATCCTATCCAAGATTGGTTGGAACTTTCAAGATCCTAGATTGGTTTTAACTTATTTCTATATATTTTGGTACTAGATTTATTACTTTCCTAGGTCGTTAAAGTTATGTTTTCTTTTTCCTAAGATTGTTGGAGTTACTTTTCAAGATTGACTTGGTTTTTGTTTCCTAGTACTTTTTCTTCCCTAAGGTAGTTGGACTTGTTGTCCAAAGTAGTTTAACACTTTATTTCCTTTTTTTTAGGCTCAATTTCGTGACCCCTTACCTATATAAAGGGGCGTCTTCTTTGTTTTTAGACTTGGATTATTGCAGACTATTATCAATAAAATTTGTGAGATTTTTCTTGCACTCTTGTGTGTGGCTACTCTTGGATTTATTCTTCAACCTTCAAGACTCAACTTAAGGTGGTAAGGTTAAACCCTATTCGAAATTTTAGATCACTTCTAGGTATTCAAGAAAGGTGATAAGTTTAGGTTTATTGTTGTTTCTTGTTATTCTAAAGGGTCGGGTTTTACAATCTATCTTGCAGCCCAATAAGTCCTACATAAAGCCACGTTTTTATAACATAAAAAGGACTTACTTGCTGCCCAAGAAGGGTTCATTGGCATGCTAAAAGTTGAGTGCAAGTTGGTGCCAAGTTGCTTGCAAGTTGCCTTCAAGATTTCCAAGATTGTCAAGATCCTATCCAAGATTGGTTGAAACTTTCAAGATCCTAGATTGGTTTTAACTTATTTCTATATATTTTGGTACTAGATTTATTACTTTCCTAGGTAGTTAAAGTTATGTTTTCTTTTTCCTAAGATTGTTGGAGTTACTTTTCAAGATTGACTTGGTTTTTGTTTCCTAGTACTTTTTCTTCCCCTAAGGTAGTTGGACTTGTTGTCCAAAGTAGTTTAACACTTTATTTCCTTGTTTTTTTAGGCTCAATTTCGTGACCCCTTACCTATATAAAGGGGCGTATTCTTTGTTTTTAGACTTAGATTATTGCAGACTATTATCAATAAAATTTGTGAGATTTTTCTTGCACTCTTGTGTGTGGCTATTCTTGGATTTATTCTTCAACCTTCAAGACTCAACTTAAGGTGGTAAGGTTAAACCCTATTCGAAATTTTAGATCACTTCTAGATATTCAAGAAAGGTGATAAGTTTAGACTTATTGTTGTTTCTTGTTATTCTAAAGGGTCGGGTTTTACAATCTATCTCTTGTTTTTAATTATCTATCAAAGGCGATTAGTTCTTCGTTCGCTAATTGTTGTTGTTAGGATTCAACTTCAAGATAGACTTCTTGAATTCAAGAAACTCTTTCTTGAATATCTTTAATTTCTGCCTTCTTTTTCGTTTCTCTACTTTCTTTTAGCTTCCGCACGTTTTTTGATTTTCTTATTTTTCTTTAGTTGTTAGGATGCTATCATAAGGAGATGGAGCACAACTTCTGGATTTAAAAATAGACTCTCCATTACTAACATCTTGAGTAATAGAAAGGGAACTGTGTCCAGCGGTGGTAGAACATTGTGGTTTGTAATTATGTGGATGTGTTTGAATCTATTACAATGTCTATCTCACTTGTATTTAGTAGATCCAGGAATCTCTTTTACTTGTTTTTTCCAGTTTTTTAATATGCATCTGCAGAACAGTATATTGTGTAGCTCGCATACATATGCCCTTGCCTCTTATTCTGGTCTTGAGATACGCAGTAACTTTTGAACTGTTGGCTCAATAGAGCATTTTGCTGCAGGTATTCAAGGGAAGACTGAAAGCAAAATATGCAGTAATCAGCACTCAATCTTGGGAATGAATGTTCATTCACCACATAATGTTGGTAGTAGAAGGTGTTTCATACATTCTGAAAGCCCAAAGGAAGCCGAGATGGGAAACAATTCTCGACCAATGGACTTTGTTAGAGGACTTACGGAGGACAATACGAGGGGTTTTCTGGGTGGTGCTCCACTTTCTAGGTATCACGTTGAGCAGGATGCTGATATTGTTCATATAAAAGTTCTTCGCAACAATGCCTTTGTTACTGTGACGGATTCAAAAGGGAACAAAAAATTTGGGTCTACTGCAGGTAAGATAACAGGAAAAGGAACGAAAATTGCAAGATACGCTGCCGAATCAACTGCAGAACATGTTGGGCGTGAAGCCAGAGAGCGGGGCTTGAGGTCAGTGGTCATGAAAGTAAATGGCTTTACTTTCTTTAAGAAAAAGAAGCAAGCAATTCTAAGTTTCAGAGAGGGCTATACTCATTCTCGTGGAGATAAGAATCCTGTGGTATTCATTGAGGACACAACACGACGTCCTCATAATGGATGCCGCCTCCCAAAGAAGCGTCGCATCTAATTGCTATAATTGGATGATCAATTTTTCCTGTTATCTGGAGTGCGATAAGTTAGCCTTTAGATGTTTGCAGGGAATGAAATCCTTTTTACTGCTTAATAAACAGTCCCTACTGGTTTTGGAGGTCTTCAGCTGTCTTAATACATGGAGTAAAAGTAGGCCGCTTCCGCTTATCAATTACACAGTATCTGATGTGATATTGACAATATCAGATTGCAAATAGGGCTTTGTTTTGTGCAATTGGTGGGAGACTTTTGGTTGACATTAAACCTCAACCTCTGAAAAGGTTTCATGGAAACTAGTGTTCGTGGCAAACTGCTGTATTATCATTAATGATTTCATTTTGCGACTGATCAATTGGTATTTATTTGTCATATTTGTACTTGAACTGAACGTGTACTGATGGTTCAGTCCATTTGGATTACCGAAGAGTTATTTTCATGTTTTCAGGTGTTTCAAGGTCGAGTTTAGCTTTCTACTAACTCTACTGATCTAGAGGTCCGTCTCAGAAGAATAAAATAGATACTCCCCATGTTCCTTAAACTCTACAAATTGAAGGGAAAAAAACTAGAAGAGGGATTGCTTTCTTTCCCAGGATTGCCTCCCAAACCAGTGGCAAGAATGGGCCTTTCTTGTCCAAGTATTGGCTAACAGCTTTCTGGTCAAGGACAAGTCCCATCTGCCTCTGTTTTAATCATGTTTTGAGTTGGAGGAACGTCCAGCTTCCACAATTTCCATGCAAAATTCAAGGGCATCCTCTAATCTTCTTCCTTGACATAGACCCATAACTAGAAGCATTTGGAATAATACTTCGTCGTCTGCTTCTTCAGGTAAAGCGGGACGTATCCCTCCATTCATCTTTCGGGCTAAATAGTTGGGTTTAAATTTTCCTCTTTATGGTCAAATCCAATCCTCGCCCTTCTATAAAGTGGGATTGGATTTGTAGAGTTGGTGTTGTTGGCTTTGGGATGGATATGAAGGTCTTCTGGAATCACTTCTTAAGGGCCTATTAGGTACAGGATCAGGAGGATAGTCAGATTGAGCGGATTCATTGCTGAATTTGATGGATCTGCTAAATGACCGTAATATTGTTGATAGAGGTATCTCATTTGCTTTAACTTTTGGACTGCCAAAATACAACAACAACATACCCAGTATATATTACAGGGGAGTTTTTGCTCTAGTAATATCAACAATGTAAATAACTATAGAGGCAATTTTGATTTTGAAAATTCTGAACTAATTCATCCAGTCACTATTTTGAAAATTAAAAATGCTCTCAAATCGTTCCGATGGCCTTTATCCTTTTTTTCTTTCAAAAATATTTGGATGAACTACGCTTCCAACTTACTAATTTCTATCTTGAAACTTCTGAAACCAAGACACTGCCGAAATTTAAGCATAAAACGTACATTTGCTTAATTCCATAATGCCAAAATGCTAAAACTATTAGACAATATAGACCAATTATTTTTGTGCAACACTGCCTAAACTATTTCAAACGAACTTAAGGAAGAAAGGCTAAGATGATGATAAAAATCGATTTAGAAAAGGCTTTTAACAAGCTCGAGTGGTCCTTTGTAAAATTTGCTCTTCATTATCTTAACTTTCCCCCTGAATTAATCAAGTTAATTATGTCATGTGTCACTACCATTAGTACTTCCATACTAATAAACTGATTTCTTTTATCTCATTAGGGGAATCAGGCAAGGTGAACCTCCCTCGCCTTACCTGTTTATCATATGGAGGTATTTGTTTGAAGGTATTTATCATATGGAGGTATTATCTAGATGGCAAAATATATTGAATGCCAGCACATTGAATGTCAGCTGAGCTTGTTCCCAAATCCGTGGTACACACCTGTAATCAGGAATAATTTTACACATTTTAACCTTTCAAAAGTGTATTTATGACACACCATTTTAACTACGTGGCAAGCGTATATGTTACGCACAAATGAAGTACGTGAACTGTAATTATTTTGTATCTGAAACCTCATTCGGACGCCACATGTTCAATTTTTTGCACTTTTTCATTTTTAGTCATCTTCTTCATTTTTATGAATAAATTTTCAACCAGTTACTCCATCGATGCTCATAGAGAACACTTGTAATAACTTCAACAGCTCCTCCTCTAATTCATGAACCTGAATCTCATCCCCAAATCCATTGCATAGCATTTTCTTTATCAGATATTGCCCTTCATCCTCGCTTAAACCCCAACTCGCTGCAATCCTAGACCCCTTCGGCCTTCCCCTTCTTCTGCATCTATCTCTGGCCTTTGCTTTTTTATTTTTTTGGGTTTGTTTTTCCAACATAAAATCAGTCTTAATGGAAGATAGTAACTACAATTTAATTGTGAGTCTCTACTTTATTTATCAAATCCAGCGATAACTTCGTCAATTTCATTTCATGCATTTTAATGAATGCTACCTAGAGATAATTTCTTTTCACAACCCCCAACCCATGATTCTACTAAATTATTTGAAGAAGTAGAGGGTTCAATTTTTTCTTCAAATATTTGGGGTTAGAAACTAAGGGAATCGCTAGAAGTTATCGCCAGAAGGTTATTGGCAAGCCCTTTTAAACTAGACCCAGTAGTCCGGATCATGGGTCAAGTGTTGTGTAAAATAATTAACTCTAGGTACCATTCATTGAAATGCATGAAATAAAATTGACGAATTAAAAAAGAGTTGTGAATTTGTCTCCAGATTTGTTAAATCAAATAGAGTCGCACAATTACACTATAGGTACCATCCATGAAATTTCAAGTTGAGTGGTCATGTCTTTACCAATTGTCATCGGATTGATAAAGACTTAGGGTGTGTTTGGTATGAAGGAAAGTATTTTTCGGACAATGTTTTTCAATTTTTCCATGTTTGGTTGACTTAAATGTTTTAGAAAATATTTTTCTCATGAACTCATTTTCCTCCAATTGGGGGAAAATGTCTTCCCTATCAAAATAAGGGAAAACCAACCCCACCCACTCTCACCCATCCCAACCTCGCCCGCCACCCACCCTAAATAGATTTATTAGTAAGAGTACTTTCTTTTCATGTTGTAGATTAGAGTACTTTTTTTTTATTTCAACAAAATGAGTATATTCTTTTTATGACGTAGAAAAAGTATTTTCTTTTATTTCAACAAAAAGAATACTTTCTTTTCATGATGTAGAAAAAGTATTCTCTTTCATTTCAACAAAATGAGTAATTTCTTTTCATGTTGTCGAAAAGATACTTTCTTTTCCAACAAAATAAAGTATTTTATTTTTAGTTATCGAGCTCAAATTTTAATGTTATTTGTGTGAAAAAGTAAAGTAACACATTAGTTCATTTGAGTTTGTGTAAATTTTGAAAAGAATAATTAAATTCTTGAAGAAAATAGAGTTTGGGGGGGGG
>AWOL01S0023253.1:442223-478565 GCA_000715115.1 Nicotiana otophora | reverse complement strand
GGGGGGGGGGGGGGGGGGGGAATAATACATGACAAGGCACTAAAAAGTGTTACCAGAATCGCAGACTCGTAAAATCGGGGCCAATGCCTTATCAGGATCGAGGACTGCATGATCAGCCCCGTAAAAATAAGTTTTACAAGTTAGCCACATGTATTGGAAGCTTTATTTACTTAAGAAAATAAGCATTTATGTAAATGTAATTTTAAAGATAGAAGGAATAAATAAAAGTCCTTTTACTTTTATCTTATTTCTTGTCCAAATGATAAGTTAATTTATTTTATCATTTGAGAGTTACAAAAACTTCAAATGTTTATGCCGGAATGAATATGAGGTGTCCTCTTCAAAAGCACCATAAACATAAGGGCTCTCTCTTATGAAACTCTCATAGTAAAGGGTAGATTCCGGAAGTGTTTATGCCCGGAATCAAAAGCTATCAAATACAGAAATATTCCCGAGACTTTGTCAATTAAATGAAAAAGAATAGTTTTTGCACAACACTTAGGCAAAAAGTTTCGTTTATTAATTAAAGCGCGAAACTTAGTAAATTGTTTTGGCATAATTACAAAAGGTAAAAGAAAAAATATATATACATCATTCTTTGCTGCCAGAACCTGAAGGGAGAGACGGGTCTTCTTTTTCTCTGGTGGAAGAGGGTTGTTCCACTGTCGGCTCGGGGCCTTTATCTTCTTCAGTTTTCCCTTCGGTTCCCAAATACTCAGAACTAGTATTCGAAGAATCAGATGCAGCGGGCCGAGCGGGAAGGTTCTCACGAGCGGTTATCTCCAATTCCCGAGTCTAGGCAATGCAGGCATCAATATTGGCAATGCCTTCTTTTGCTTCCTCCAAAGTCTTTCTCTTCATATGATATATGATGTAGGTTTTCTCGAAGACAAGGGAATCTTCTGAGTCCTGGAGTTTCACTTGGAGCCTATCAATCTTTGATTGGAGCTCTTTATTCTCAGTCCTCATTCCGCTGATTCTGGAATCGAGCTCAACATTGGTGGACGAGTGAAGTCGATTTTGCTCCATGACTCTCTTGAACCTCTCTTTCATGTTTTCTCTTCTCTCCTCGGCAGCATTGGCCTCCTCAGTTTTGGCATGTAAGCCAGCCTCTAAGTTATTAACTTGTTCCTAAAAGGCAGACTCACGCTCAGCAATAACAGTCACCATATCATGAAGCTCAACCCACTTAGTCTTTGCTTCCTCAAGATTTTCATGTAGCTGTGCAACTTCTTGGTTATGATCTATCCTATCTTGCTCAGATTGTTGCAGTCGGTCCTCGAGCTCATCCATTTGAGCAATTTTGGCCTCCAGCACTGGTAGGTGGTCGACGAGCTGATTCCTTTCTACCAAAAGTTGATCTCGTTCTGAAGAAAGCTCTTGTTTGTCCAGGATCAACCTTTACATGCCCTCAGAGGCAAGAAGGTTGTCCTAAAAAGGTGATAGAACCAAAATTAGTACTTTAAAATATAAATTAAAGAAGATAGAAGAAAGTGAGATTGCTACCTTCACTGATAAATGCATGTTGTTATTTATTAGACACTCCCCAGAAAGGGAATCAATCTTTTTCCAGTCCTTCACTGAGATCAACGACTTCAGATAGTTGGCGAGCTACAGCGGCTTGGAAAGCAGATGGTACCCACTCGAAACCGAGAGAACAACACTTCTTCTGTGGGGGTCCTGAAGTGGTGCCGAGTAAGTACTTCCCAGATTTCCGTGATCGGGAGACCATGGTGGAGAGGTGTACCCTTCTCGTTAGACTAATGCTGGTGGAGGAGAAGCAATTGATACTGGTGGAGAAGGAACAACTAGTGTAAATGGAGAAGAAACATCTGGTGTAGAAGAGGAGTGGCAGTTATGGCTAGCTCAGTAGTCGGTGATAGAGTAAGTCCAGGGACCGAACTACTCAGACCAGAGACATCAACAGGGATCGAAAAATAGGAATCGGCATTTTCAACCAAACCCATTTCCTCCAGAGTACATGAATTTCCACTAACAATGGATTTTGAAGCTATATCGGCTTAGCACCCAATTAAGTTGATGAAGACCTTTTTCTTATTTGAAGAGGGGAGTTTTCATCATTATCCCCTTATTCATCATTAATGACCACTGTGACCGGTCCGGTCGATGATCTTCTCACTCCCTTCTCCCGAGTCCCATTCGAGGAGGTACGCTTCCTCTTCAGTTTCTTATTTTTAGACTGGGGACTCCGGGAGGAGATGCCCGCACTGGAGGCACAAGTATATCCACGAGCCCTACTCTGGCTAAGGGAACTCTGCAATACCTGTTTGACCTTCTCGGGGTCATCGAGCGTCTCGATGTCAGGGAAGACGACGAAACTCTTTGGAAGTCTTATGTGGAACAAAAGGACAGTTAACAAACTGTTCCAAAGCTTTTAAAATTGAAAGAAAGACGAATTTTTTCTTACCGTGGTTCTTGGCTTTCCACCCATACTTGGGAGCCATCTCTTTCCACCATCAGGATTCTGGCATAGTGATATCCAGAATTTTCTGTACCCATCGATCGAGACCTTGAACCCGTGGTGGTTCCTAGCGAGTTGATAGAAAGAAGAAAATAAGATGTCAGCTAAGAAGAAAGTTTTCTCATGAATAAAATAAACAAATACACAAAGACTTAGGAAAAAGGTTCCATGATTCGGGAAAAGCTGGCGCTGTGGCTGGGATGATGTCCCTTGTAGCAATGATAACAAACCATTCCATCCATCCACGGTCACTATCATTATCAATGTTGGTGAGTATAGCGTGATGACCATGCTTGCTAAGATTTAGCACACCCCCACGAAAAATCTTCGGGAGTAAAGATTCATCATATGTGCGAGAGTTAGGGTCTCCCTACTTTTTTCACATAATTAGTAGAGGTAGGCCACCGTACGCCATATGGAAGGGCCTATCTGTGCCAAGAAAACTTGGTACCGATGGCAACATTCCATTATTTGGGTCAACGCCTTATCCCACTCCCAAGGTGAAAGGACCCAAAGTGAAGGGGTATGTATAGACATATATGAACCCTGACTTGGAGTAGGTAACTCGCTATATCACATCGGAGGTGAGGATTTCGACATTACCCTAATTATATTCCTCCTTCACAACAGGGATGCCAGAAGGTCGAATAGAAGAATGGTATCTACGAACATGCCAAAACCTGTCACTTTTGGAATTTGGAGGTGGCTTATGCTCTTGAAGGTCACACGTCGTGCTAAGATGAAGTGGTATGATGGTGTTTACAGTTGGAGGTTCAGAATCGATATCAACCTCTTTGGTTTTGTTCTTCTTTGGACCTCCACCGAAGAGAAGGCCAATGTTTCCGGAAATAGCAGTATAAGAAGACATTGTGGTAAGAGATCAGTGGAGAAGTTCTTTCTAAGAAAGTTGAGTGTTGCATAAAAGTACTAGGGAGATTCGGAGAAGAAGGAGTTGTGAAAATAGTGAAAGTAAAGAATAAAAATGTTGAGTAGTGGAGAAGTTATAGACGATAAATCGTGGTCATGATTACCTCAAAAAATGGCAAAAATACTTGCTAAATCATGGAACAACACATGTTCGTGTTATTAAATGCGAGAAGACATGCATCCTTTCAAGTGTCAGAGACCGTTCAGAAACTTTCCCGCAAAGAAAAGAACTCTTATCTACTTCCTGGTAACACTGAGTTGCGTCACCGAAAAATAGGAGGACTATCTGTAGGGGGTAAAATTAGGTAATGACTGCTGGGCAAATGACAGAATGACACGTGGAACTAAAAATATGTGGGATATGAGTCAGCAAACAGTTTGCACCATATGCAAGCATGCGACCAGTGCTGAACGAATCCTAAAGACAGAGTAGCCGATAAAAAAGATTCAAAACATTATCATCGGGTAACATTCGATGGGCAACCATTACAGAGTATATCTGTATTTATTGCCAACCGTTACGCATCCATCAATGAAAATTTTATTTTAATTCAAGAAGAGATTGATTTGAGGATATTAAACCTTGAATCAAGCTATAACTAGGAGGACTAATATCCATTGTAGACACGAAACATTCTGCACACTAAAAGCCATAATTTATTGTCTTATTAAGCTCAGTTTGAACACTTGAACATTGCATTCACTTTTGTCATTGGAAAGGCTAAGTTCTTAGCCAGACTTGTTATCTTCTTTAATTTTATTCGTTAATCTTATTTCTATTCTTATTTATTTATTTATCATTTTTGTGTCAAATCGATTCGCTTGTCTATAAACCATGCTATAAATTTAACTGTACCGTTTTACAGCTAAACAAAGGATAAGTCACATTTTATTGCATTTCAAAATGACAAGAAAATCCATTTGAATATCTCATTAAGTTTAATTTATATTAAGGTGGAGGGAGAAGTAAACATCCAAACACCACAATGTCAAATGATAAGACTAAATATCAAATTCAGAAAGATGAAGAGAGAAAATTTAACCGATAAAAGAAAAAATAAAATGAAAAGAAGGTAGGAGAGGAACAATAAAGGAGAATAAATAATGTTGGTGAATATTTGCAAAATGAGAGAGACTAGATGTCTATTGCAGAAAGAAGAATCAAAACCTCTGCCTATTATTGCTGATTGCAACTGCTGCTAGGAAGCTCTTTATGGTGCTTTCACCTTGGAAAATTATATACATTGACAGTCCTTTAAAGTTGTCTATACTTTTAACTTAGACACTTAATCTTAAGTCCATTTCATTCACTTCAACCGCAATTTAAATGTGTTATTAGACACAAAATTCGTAAGCAGCCAAACACAAAAGGTGTGTGTGATTCACACACCAGACTAACAAATAAGATGAGTTTAACGACCCGAACGGTTGTTTTGCTTTTAGATTTCCATTCCCCTAATTAAGACTTCCCATATGTGCTTTTACTATTTTATGACTTAGGAGGATAGTTGGTTCGGGTTTGGAAGGGTTCAGGTTGAAGTCGGAACACATAATTCCTTATTAGTGGCCTAAGGTGGTCAAGTTTGACTTGGGTCAACATTTTTAGTAAATGACCTAGGAATAGGGATTTGATGATTCCAATAGGTTTGTATTATAATTTTGGACTTGGGCGTGTCTTCGGATCGAGTTTCGGGTCACCGGGGAGCGTTTCAGCGCTTAATGTTGAAAGTTAGTTCATTGAAGGTTTTCTAGTTCTTTAAATTTGGTTTGGAGTAGACTTTGGTGTTATCGAGGTCCATTTGGCATTTCAATCCTGAAAATAGGTCCGTATGGTGATTTATGACTTATGCATAAAATTTGGCGTCATTCCGAGTTGTCTATGTATGTTTTGACGCGTTCGGAGTTTTTTAAAATATGTTTGAAGCTTAGAAAATGATTAATAAGGTTTTGAGGTGCAATTCTTGATTCCGATATTGTTTTATGTATTCCAAGGCTTCGAGTAGGTCCGCAATGTATTTATGGACTTAACAGTGTATTTGGACGGGGTCCCGGGTGGCTCGGGTGTGTTTCGCACCACCCGAAACATGTTTGAACTTGGCTGGAAACTACTGATATGCTGGTGTGCTTCACTATCACGAAGAAGGAAAATTGAAGGGGCAACTGATTGCCCTACGCGAACGAGAAGAAGGGTCCGCGATCGCGAAAGTTGGCCTGGCAGTGCTTCGCGAACGCGGAGGCCCAACCGCGATTGTGATGAACAAATGGAGGGAGCTGGGCAGGAGGCCTTTTGCCTATGCGAACGTGACTTGGGGATCGCGAACGCGAAAGGCCGGGCAGTGATGCATCGCAAACGCGATCGCCTGGCCGTGAAAGCGAATGAGGTTTTTGGGCAGTGCCATTTTGGCCTTCGCGATCACCAGGCATTTTCCGCGATCACTAAGAAGGGATCACTGGGTAGACTTGAATTTTAATACGGGACTTAGTCTCTTTTATCTCACTTTCCACTTGGTCTTGGGCAATTTTGAGAGCATTTTGTAGGGGATTTTCATCAACATCAAGAGGTCAGTGATCTCTATGAATTCTTGAGTTAAATACGCGGATTATGAGTAGATTTAACATGAAATTAATGGGAAAATTATGGGATTTTGTTGGAACCTAGGATTTGGTAAAAATGAGATTTGACCACGAAATTGATTATGTAACTGAGAATAAATTATATATTTGAGTTTGTGAGGTCATGGGTAACATTTATATTCAAAAAGTTTCGGAATCCGGGCACGTGGGCCTGTGAGTGATTTTTATCGACTTTCTGAATTTTGTTGGAAAATTAGTTTAATAGCTAAATTATAAACTTTTCAGCATATATTTATTAGTTAATACAACTTTTGGTTAGTTTCAAAGTCCTCGGCATCGTTTGAGGAGTTTTAGTGAGGTTGAAGAGCCAGATTGAGGATTTGGAATCAAGGTAAGTCTCTTGCCTAACCTTGTAAGAGGGAACTTATCCCCTTAGGTGTATTAATTGTTGTGTGTTACTTGTTATGGGGAGCTGCGTACGCACGAGGTGATGGGAGTCCGTACGTAGCTATATTCATGATATGTCCTAGTAGACTTAGATTCACAACATGCCTTTATTTGTGCTATTTATGCCTATCTTGTGTATTAATTTTCTTGATTATGACTGAGATTGAGGATTTTAATAAAGATACCGACTTATCCTCTTACTTTGAAAAAATTAGGAAATATTTGATAAACTATAGATCTGTGTCTTCTCGTCTCGCATGTGTTTTCGCAAGCGAGGTAAATTTCTCTATTCTTATGGGATCAGGTCGTTTGCCTCGGTAGTGAAGTAATTACTTTTATGGATCGGGTCGTTTGCCTCGGGGGTATGGTAACACTATTCTTATGAGATTGGGTCGTTCGTCTCGGCAATATGGTAACACTATTCTTATGGGATCTGGCCATTTGCCTCGGCAGTACTAAGTACCACTATTCCTATGGGATCGAGCCGTTCGCCTTGGCAGCTTCGTACTTAATATTTAAGACTGTATTTGGTTTGGTAATCGTTGAGTTAGCGCCTTCAAAGTCGGTTATGACACGTTTAGTGATTTGATATAGAGTCATGTGTGGAAGTATTGTAATTACTTTTATTTGCTTCATTGATACTTGTTGTACACTCACCATGTCTACTTTATGTATTTCCATGATTATTTGACCTCTAGTAAGTGTCAAGTCGACCCCTCGTCACTACCTCTTCGAGGTTAGACTAGATACTCACTAGGTACACATTGGTTTTCGTACTCACGCTACACTTCTGTACTAAATGTGCAGGTACTGAGACAAGTACTACCAGTGGCCACGCCGGTGCGTAGCCGCACTTCTACGGAGACTTAGTGGTGAGCTTCTTGCATTGCTACAATCTGCAACACCGGAGTCTCCCTCTACCTTGTTTATTATTTCTATCTATTATCTTTGAGACAATAGTTGTATTAGTTTTGTATACTCTCTAGATTGGTCATGCACTTGTGGCACCGATTTTGGGGACTTTTAGCATTTATGTACTGTTGTACTTATCATTACTGTCACTACAGTGGATGTATTTATCACGCTATTTTTTAAGAAAAGAGTATGTACGGTATCATGAGATCTTACTTATTTTTTCTTTTAAAAAGGAAACTTTTGTTTTAAATGTTAAAAAGGGGTAATTAAATTGTAGGTTCACCTGTAGACTTGCCTATCGGAGACGTTAGGTGCCATCATGACCTATTATGGATTTTGGATCATGACATCTTGGTATCAGAGCTTTTGGTTCACATAGGTCTCACAAGTCATGAACATTCCTAGTAGAGTCTTGCGGAATGGTGCGGAGACGTGCATGCTTATATTCGAGACGCTATAGAGTGTTAGGAAACTTCTCTTTCTTAATCTCCAATCGTGAAGTTGATATTGTGCTAAGTATCTTTCTATTGATCTTCCACATATGGTGAGAATGAGCATTGAGAATATACTAGGCAGTAGAGGAGCTGCCCCCACCCCCATTGTTAGAGGCTGAGGCAGAGGCCGGGAGAGGGCTCAAGCTCCTGTTAGAGGACGGGGGTGTCCTAGAGTTGCTCTCGTTGTACCACCAGTGGATTCAATGGAGGATCCTGTTATTGAGGAGCAGGATGAGGCAGCCGCAGCTGAGCCAGCCCTAGTAGATTTCATGACTACACCGAGTTTCCAGGAGGTCATGGGTCGTATGCTGTGGTTCATGGACTCTATGACACATGCTTGTTTATTTCCAGCAGATCCATCCACATCTCAGGCGGGAGGGGGAGCACAGACCCCTACCGCTCAAGCTCTAGGGAACTTTGTACTAGTCACGACCGTTGATCAACAGAAGAGGCTGGACAGATGGACTAGACTTCACCCCCCCAACTTTGGGGGTAAGCGGTCAGAGGAACCCAAGGATTTCATTGACAGGTGAAAGGATAGGCTAAGGAATATGGGGATATTGAAGTCCAACAGGGTGGACTTTACCACCTTTGAGATTGAGGGAAAGGACTACAAATGATGGCAAGCTTACCTTCTTAGCAGGCCAGCAGGTTCACCTCCCTTGACTTGGGATCATTTTACACATCTGTTCTTGGATAAGTGCATACCACCTTCGGAGAGAGAGGATATTCGGGGTCAGTTTGAGCGACTCTGTCAAGGTCATATTTCTGTGACTGACTATGAGGCGAGATTCACTGACTTGTCTTGCCATGCAGCTATTATACTCCCCACAGACGGGGAGAGGATGTGGAGGTTCATTGCAGGTCTGCACAATGAGATTCAGGTTTCTATGGCCTGTGAGGCAGATATGAGGACTCCCTTTCATCAGGTTGTGGATATAGCACAGAGGATCGAGCGTATTTGCAACCACAGCGAGGAGTTTGTGCCGAGGGACAAGTGGCCCCGGTAGTTTGGAGGATTCAGTGACGCCCCACCTGGGGGAAGAGGTCAGTTCATGAGGGATCATTCTATCAGGCCCATGCAGTCAGAACCACTGCCTTCTTGGAGTGCTCTAGCACGGCCCTACTTCAGTGCCATTCCAGATAGTACTTACTGTCCGCCAGCTATTCAGGGTTCTTCCAGCCGGTATTTAGGCTATCACGGTCATATTTGAGTGAGGGGATCTTGGCCACATAAGAGGTTTTGTCCCAGTCTTCAGGGCAAGG
Source organism: Nicotiana otophora (assembly GCA_000715115.1). Classification (NCBI taxonomy): domain Eukaryota; kingdom Viridiplantae; phylum Streptophyta; class Magnoliopsida; order Solanales; family Solanaceae; genus Nicotiana; species Nicotiana otophora. The sequence goes on along the minus strand of AWOL01S0023253.1, from coordinate 469,460 downwards.
CCGAGCAACAGGACCATCAGCTCATGATTACCGCACCAGCTACCACACCGCCTACTGGGCTGGCCAGAGGTGGAGGGCAGATGAGTAGGGGGTCTCCCTAGAGGTGGAGGCCAGTCAGGTGACACTCTGGCTAGATTCTATTTTTTTCCCTCTAGTCCAAAGGCAGTCGCCTCCGATGTAGTGATCCCAAGTACTATTTATGTCTGCCATAGGGATGCCTTACTCATATGGTTCTTCTCTATTTAATTCTTATCTGGATGTATCTCGCGAGTCGTTGGGCGTTTATGTATATGTGTCCATGCCAGTGGGTAATTCTATTATTGTGGATCGGGTCTACTGGTCCTATGTGGTGACTTTATATGGATATGAGACCAGAGTGGGTCTTCTATTGCTCGATATGCTTGATTTCGAGGTTATCTTGGGCATGGACTAGTTTTCCTCGTACCATGACATTCTTGAATCCTATGCCAAGACTGTTACCTAGATTCAGTGTTGGTGGTACGAGAGTTTTCCGATGGATTTCCTGCTGATCTACCAGGTATGTCGCCGGATCGGGATATCAATTTGGGCATTGATTTTGTGCTAGGCACCCAACCTATTTCTACTTCGCCTTATCGCATGGCTCCCCGCTAAAGGAGAAGCTTCAGGAGTTGCTTGAGAAGGGGTTCATTAGACTCAATGTGTCTCCTTGGGGCACAGCGGTGTTTTTAATGAAGAAGGATGGGAGTATGCAGATGTACATTGATTGCCGCCAGTTGAACAAAGTCACCATCAAGAATAAGAACCCGTTGCCACACATTGATAATTTGTTTGACCAGTTGCAGAGTGTCAGGGTGTTCTCTAAGATCACCTTGAGATATGGGTATCATCAGCTAAAGATTCGTGCTTCGGATGTTCCGAAGATGGCTTTCCAGACTAGATATGGCCACTATGAGTTTCTAGTAATGTCTTTCGTCTTGACCAACGCCCCAGCGGTGTTTATGAATTTGATGAACCGAATGTTCATGCCGTATCTTGACTTATTTGTCATTGTCTTCATTGATAATATATTGATCTGCTCGCGTAGTATGGAGGAGCACGAGCAACATTTGAGGTTAGTGCTTCAGACCTTGCAGGAACATAAGTTTTATGCTAACTTCTCCAACTGCGAGTTCTGGTTGGATTTCGTGGCTTTCTTGGGGCATGTTATATTAGGTGAAGGTATTAAGGTGGATCCCAGGAAGATCGAGGCAGTCCAAAGTTGGACTCGTCCTACCACAACGACCTATACCCGGAGTTTCTTAGGATTAGTAGGTTATTATCATCAATTCGTGGAGGGCTTCTTGTCCATTGCATCACCCTTAACTATATTGACCCAGAAGGGTGCTCCATTCAGGTGGTCTGATGATTGCGAGGTGAGCTTTCAGAAGCTTAAGACTGCTTTGACTACAACACCGGTGTTAGTGTTTCCCTATGGTTCAGGGATGTATACCATGTATTGCGATGCTTCGCGCATTGGCTTGGGTTGTGTATTAGTGCATAAGGGGCGAGTTATTGCATATGCTTCACGTCAGCTGAAGCCCCACGAGAAGAATTACATTGTGCATGATTTAGAGTTGGTTGCGATAGTTCATGCTCTCAAAATCTGGAGGCATTATCTCTATGGGGAGTCCTGTGAGATTTAAACTGATCATCGTGGCTTGCAGCATATGTGAGGCAGTGCAGGAGGCTTGAGTTACTAAAGAACTATAATATTACCATCCTTTACCATCCAGTCAAGGCGAATGTGGTTGCGGATGCCTTGAGCAGAAAGGCCACGAGTATAGGTAGTTTGGCATTCATTTCGGCAGAGGAGAGGCCATTAGCTTTGGATATTGAGTCCTTAGCTAACATACTCGTGAGTTTTTGTTATTTCAGAGCCCATTCGAGTTCTTGCATGTGTTGTGTCTTAGTCTTCATTAGTTGAGAGGATCAAGGCTCGTCAGTACGATGTTCAACACTTGTTGGTTCTTAGAGGGACGGTACTACAGGGTGGTGCCACGGAGGTTACTATCAGTGATGATGGTGTTCTGTGACTCCAAGGTCGCCTATGTGTTCCTAATGTTGATGGCTTGAGGGAGAAGATTCTAGAGGAGACACACAATTCTCGGTATTCTATTCATCCAGGTGCTACAAAAATGTATCGCGACTTGAGGCAGCATTATTGGTGGCGGCAGATGAAGAAGGACTTAGTTGAGTATGTAGCGAGATTTCTAAATTGCCAACAGGTTAAGTATGAGCCCCAGAGGCCAGATGGCCTACTCCAACAGATGGTTATACCGGAATGGAAGTGGGAGCGCATCACTATGGACTTCGTAGTTTGGTTGCCGTGGAGGTTGAGGAAGTTTGATGTCGTTTGGGTCATTGTTGATAGGCTGACCAAATCGGCACACTTTATTCTAGTGATGACTACTTACTCTTCAGAGAGGTTGGCCCAGATTTACATTCAGGAGATTGTCTGGTTGCATGGTATGCCTATTTTCATCATATCAGATAGAGGCCCTCAGTTCACTTTGCATTTCTGGAGAGCAGTACAGAGTGAGTTGGGGTACCCGAGTAGAGCTCAGCACAGCCTTTCACCCACAGACCGACGGGTAGTCCGAGCGAACAGTTCAGATTCTGGAAGATATGCTCAGAGTGTGTGTGATTGACTGCGGAGGGCAATGAGATCGATTCTTGTCCTTGGCTAAGTTTTCTTATAACAATAGTTATCAATCCAGTATCAAGATGGCTCCATTTGAGGCTTTATATGGTCGGCAATGTCGTTCGCCCATCGAATATTTTGAGCCTGGCGAGGCTAGGTTATATGGCACTGATTTAGTAAAGGATGCCTGGGAGAAGGTGAAGTTGATTCAGGACCGACTTCGAACAACGCAGTCCAGACATAAGAGTTACGCGGATCATAAAGCGCATAATTTATCATTTATGGTGGGCGAGAAGGTTCTCTTGAAAGCCTCGCCGATGAAGGATATCATGAGGTTCGGAAAGAAGGGGAAGCTGATTCTGAGGTTTATTAGCCCATTTGAGCTGTTGAGGCAAGTTGGGAGGTCGCTTATGAGCTTGCTTTACCGCCCATCCTATCGGGGGTTCATCCGGTCTTCCATGTGTCTATGCTTCGAAAGTACCATGCCGACAGGTCGCACGTGTTAGATTACAACACGGTTCAACTGGATGAGAGTTTGGGTTATGAAGAGGAGCCAGTTGCCATTGTTGACAAGTAGGTTCGACAGTTGAGGTCTAAAAAGATTTCTACACTAAAGGTCCAGTGGAGTGGTCAACCGCTCAAGGAAGCGACTTGGGAAACCGAGGCAGAGCAGATATCCACGCCTATTCAGTACTCCAGGTATGATTCTAGACCCGTTCGAGGACGAATGTTTATTTAAGAGGTGGGGAATATAATGACCCCACCCGGTCATTTTGCCATTTAGATTCCCGTTCCCCTAATTAAGAATTTCCGTATGTGCTTTTACTATTTTATGACTTGCAGGGATGGTTTATCCGGGTTTGGAAGGGTTCGGGTCGAAATCGGAACACTTAGTTCCTTATTAGTGGCCTAAGGTGGCCAAGTTTGACTTGGGTTAATATTTTTAGTAAACGACCTCGGAACCAGGATTTGATGGTTCCAATAGGTTTGTATGATGATTTTGGACTTGCGCGTGTCTTCAGATCGAGTTTCGGGTGACCGGGAGTGTTTCGATGCTTAATGTTGAAAGTTAGTTCTCTAATGGTTTTCTAGTTCTTTAAATTTGGTTTGGAATATACTTTGGTGCTATCGAGGTCCGTATGATGATTTATGACTTGTGCGTTAGAATGAGGACTCGTGGATTTAATTTAAATAAATTTAAAAATTCAAAAACAATGAAATATAAAGAACGAGAACCCACCCAACTTGTTCTTTATATTTCATTTTTGCCGTGATTTTTCCGGTAATGCTTACGGTGGAGGTGGAATTTATGTTGTTCAGATGCTTTTCCGATGCAATATTTTGACATTGGTAGGCGTTGGTCCGGAACCTTAATATCGCTTAAACAAGGTAATGATATGGGAGGATCATAAAACCAGGTGCATCGGCGAGCTTGTATTGGGTAAAATTTATAATTTACAGGTGTACGTTTCTCGAGTAGACATGTGGCAATGATGACAATGTGAAGATAAGTGAGCAAATAGTTAATACTAGATGCAAGTATGTGACGGGTATTGTATAAATTTTGACGACGTAAAGGTTGGGGAAGAGAATTTGAGACTAAGTTACGGTTGGAGAGAGCAACATTAAAGGAGTAGCCATTACGAAAAATCATCGCACTTATTCCCAACATTATGTAGCCATCAAAGAAAAAATTTTATTCATCTTTAAGAGGACGTGATTTGGGGATCTTGTCTCCTAAAATTTAACTATAAATAACAACAAGTGTACTCAATATAGACACACAAAATACTAGACTTACAAAGGCTATCATTCTTTCTCTCATTTACTTAAGCTTTATAAGATTGTTATCAAGATTTTCGAATTACTATTGGTTCTGGTGGATCAATATGAAATTCATGCTTGTTATTTATTTAATTATATTTATTTTATTTATGTTATTCTTTTTTATTTTATTAATCAAATCAGCTTAATCCACGTGTCTATTAACTCTATTGTACCTTTTTTGCGGGTAAATAATTTGGCGCCCACCGTGGGGCATAGACAATTGTGGTGTTATTTTGATCTGCTCATCTTATACTAAGGTGCTTTAAGTTTTCTTATTTTAATAATACTACAGTTATGTCACATAATGATGTCAACAACTTTCTCAATGTTGGTGTGAACAATAACAACAGGCTTGTGAACAATTTACATGATGGGACTCAACAAGATGATTCAGCTAGTGAAACCCATATTGATGGAAATGAATCAACTCTGAGCCGTGTGGAAAGAAATATTCGATGTGCGAGGAGTTCTAATCCTGATGATTTGGATGATGAGCCTATGGACGATATTGTAAAAATTTAGAGAGCACAACAATAAAAAATTATGAACCATCTCTCAAAACAGGACCAGATAATGTCTGAACTTTAACAAGAGTTATTAGTGGCTTCAAATAATTTAAATTGTGTAGTTCGAGCCCCTCCTGGCGTGCCTATAAATCGAGCGACACCAAAAACCAGTAACATCGCTTCCAGAGAAGAGTTTATATCAAACAACAACCAAGCAGGAGGCGTAGGTAGTGGATCTGGAGATAAAAATAATGCAGACGGCCTTTCAAGACCGAACTCATGAGGAGCATGAGAGAAATAAATACTCGAATGGATCAAATCCCGGGGCCACATCCGGTCTTAAAGGGCTCAGACTCGAAGAAGTATATATAATTGTCGTTCAAACTTAAGATACTGGATATTCCAAAATACGATCGAACATCGGATCCACATGAACACATTACAACTTACTCTATAGTTGTGAAGGAAAACGATTTGGCTCCACATGAGATCGAATCATTCTTGCTAAAGAAATTTGACGAAACCCTTGTGAAAGGGTCTTTAACATGGTATTCACTTTTACTTGAACACTCAATTGAATTTTTTGATATGCTTGTAAATTCTTTCATAAAAGCTCATGCTGGAGCGAGGAAAGTTCAAGCTAGGAAAATATATATTTCCAAAATCGCTCAACTAAACTCAGAGTTGCTGCGAGAGTTCGTGATCAGGTTTCAAAAGAAGAGAATGTTGTTGCCAGCAGTACCAGACGAATGGGCAGCGGAAGCATTTACCAAGTATCTCAATCATTTAAGCTCTGATGCCTCAAGAAAGTTGAAGGAGAATTTGTTGGAATTTCAAGCAACTACATGGGCTGATGTCCATAACCTCTATGAATCTAAAATTAGGATTGAAGACGATTATCTGGGTTCCCTAGTATCTTTCAAAGGTCAAAATAGTGATCAGAATCTGGAAAAGTCCAAGAATGACCTTGATGCGGACCGGAGAACATCTAGGAGCCATTTTCAATCATATGTGTCAAACGAAAGGTTAGATTCACGGACAGATCAAGGACGTGAAAGTAGATGTTATCAGCCATTGAAAAGACCTGGACCGAAAAGGAGGTCTGATCGTGGATGAAGTAGTAGAATTTTGCAAGATAAAGAGCCATAGGGGTCCCGAGATTCAAGATATCCCCGGTTATCGGATTATAATTTTAATATTAGCTTGGTGGAGTTGGTTTCTACCATGAGAAACGTAAAAGAAGCAAGGTTCCCAAAACCAATTCGATTGGACCCTAGTAAGAGAGATTTTAGTTTGTGGTGCACACATGGTCATAGGACTGGGGACTGCAAGTATCTTTGTGAATAAGTAGTAATGCTACTAAACAATGGTCATATTAGAGAGTTCTTAAGTGACCGGGCTAAAAATAATTACGGTAAAGGTCATGATACAACAGAACCAGTAAAACCATCACGGTCTCCTCCTCTCACAATAAACATGATTTTCGGAGGAATTGAACAAAAAAGGGTAATATTTTCAACTGCAAGGAAGACGAAGATATCGATCACTCATGGAAAGAGGATCCGAGAAATACCAGAGGATGATAAAATTACTTTCAGTCAGGAAGATGCAGATGGCCTGACTTTACCACACATTGATGCTCTGGTAATATCTTTAAATGTCTTAGATTTTAAAATTAAATGTATGTTGGTTTATCCAAGTAGTTCGGCCAATATTATTCAATTAAGAGTTAGAGCAAGCAAAGTTGAACGGTAACATAGTTATGGCAATAAAGCTTGGTTGGATTCAATTTAATAAGTGTGACGACCAGGGGAGAAATCGTACTGCCTACATACTCTGAAGAGGTGATGAAATCTATATTATTTGAGGTCATGGATGGTGATATGGGGTATAATGTGATTCTCGGTAAGCCTCAGATCCACGATATGAAAGCAACTTATCACCAGTTTCTCAAATTCCCAACACCTTATGGAATTACGCTGATTAGAGGTGATTAGCCCGGTGCAAGGGAAATGAATGCAGCTACTTTGTCTAGCAGTAAGGCAGATTAAGTCAATAAAGAGTTATTACAGGGACTGGTGTCAACTTCCAATTCAATCCCCGTGGCAATATCGAAGGAAGACGGTAGTGAGGAGGAGACACCAGATATTTACCAGGTACCCAAATCTTTCCAAGTACCAGAAGATACGGATGCAACAAAGACAACCGCAGAAGAACTCGAACAAGTCACTTTGTTCATTAAGTTCCCGAAAAGAAAGGTTTACTTGGGAACGGGGTTGAGCCCCAAACTCAGACATAAAATTATTGAATTTCTTAAGGCTAACGCTGATTGTTTTGGGTGGTCTCACTTAGATATGACATGTATCCCACTTGAAGTTGCAGTTTACAAGCTAAGCTTGGACCCAAATTCTTTCTCCGGTAAAACAGAAAAAATGACCAATAGTCGAGATTAGAAACATGTTTGTTAAGGAGGAGGTAATCAAGTTACTTAATATATGTTCAATATGTGAAGTTGAATATCCTGATTGGTTAGCTAATGCAGTGGTAGTACCAAAAAAATAGTTCAGAATGTATAATGATTTTAAAAATTTGAATAAAACTTGCCCCGAGGACTCTTTCCGATTGTCGAACATCAATCAAATGATTTATGCCATAACTAGGCATGAGTTGATGAATTTTTTTGATGCATATTTTGGGTATAATCAAATAAGGATGCACCTCGAGAATTAAGAGAAAACATCATTTATTACCAATTTTGGTACTTATTATTATAATGTGATGCCTTTTGGGCTCAAAAATATCGGAGCCACTTATCAGAGGCTCGTGAATAATATGTTTGAACGACAAATTGGTAAGACTATAGAAGTTTATATTGACGATATGTTGGTTAAGTCTCTTAGTGAAAAGAACCATTTGACTCATATACAAGAAACATTTGACATCCTGAGCAAGTATAGTATAAAGCTTAACCTTGAGAAATGTGCTTTTGGAGTTGGGTCCAAAACATTTCTCCATGTATTGGTTTCACAACAAGGAACTGAATTATATTAAGACAAGATCAAAGCCATAAAAGATATTCCTGATCAACTGAATAGTGTAAAAGATGTGCAAAGGTTAACCGGAAGATTGACAGTCCTTAGTAGATTTATATCTTGATCCTCATAAAAGTGTCACCAGTTCGTTTCATTATTAACAAAGAAGAATGACTTGTCGTGGACACCGGAATTGCAGCAAGCATTGATTGATTTGAAGAAATACATGTCCAGTCCAACATAGATGTCCAAACTAAAGGACGAGAGCAATTATTAGTATATTTGGCGGTGTCAGAAGTAGTGATAAATACAATTCTGGTCCAGGAAGATAAAGGTATGTAATAACTTATTTATTATGTTAGTTAAATATTGTCAAGTGCAAAAACTCGATATCCGCACCTGGAGAAGTTGGCTTTAGATCTCATAGTTTCCTCTCGAAAGCTTAGACCCTACTTTCAATGTTACTCAGTAGTCATTGTAACAACTTTTTTCTTGCGGAACATCCTTTATAAACTTGAGTTATCGGGTCGATTGGCTAAATGGGTAGTTGAAATTAGTGAATTTGATACTGAATATAAATCATGAACTGTAACTAAGTCACAAGTTTTGGTTGACTTTGTGGTTGACTTTAGTTCGGGGATGATGCCTTTAGCTGCAAAAGAAGCGATTTTGGTATCAGAGACTGTGTCCCGATTCTGGACCTTATTTATGGATGGCGCATCCAATGTGAAAGGGTTCAGTCTTGAGATAGTATTAATTACTCCTTCGAGAGAAATCCTAAGGAAGGCCATACAAACTATTCTTTTAATTAACAATGAAACCGAGTATGAGGCTATGGTTGAAGGACTCGAATTAGTCCGGGGACTAGGTTCCGAGGTGATTGAAGTAAAGTGTGATTCTCAGCTGGTGGTATAGTCTTGTTATGGACACTATAACAGAGATCTTTTCAGAGTCCATTGGCTCGATGCTTAGGAACAACGAAAGCTGATTATGTAATAAGAGAAGTTCATGAAGGAGTTTGTGACAATCCTTCCGGAGCAGATTTGTTGGTACTCAAGTCAATGAGAGATGATTACTATTATCCCCTAAGGGTGCAAGATGCAAAGATGTTTGTGCAAAAATGTGATAAAAGTAAACATTATACTCAATTAGTACACCAACCGGCTTAACTTTTGCATTCAGTTATGTCGCCATGGCCGTTTATGAATGGGGGATGGATATAGTTGGTCATTTCCCTCAGGGACCCGGACAAATAAAATTTCTTTTTGTTATGATTAATTATTTTACTAAATGGGTTGAGGAAGGTGTTTTCAAGAAGGTTGGAGAACGAGAGTTGATATATTTCATTTGGGATAACATTATTTATCGATTAGGAGTATCAAAGTCACAAAATTCTTAGAGGGATTGAAGATTAGAAGGATCATGTCATCTTTGTATCATCCAAGTACTAATGGTCAAGCAGAGTCAACAAACAAGGTGATAATTCAAAACCTCAAAGAGAAGTTAGAAGATACAAAAGACAGGTGGCCTGAGAAGTTACCGGAAGACCTATGGGCGTACCGAGCCATGGCAAAATCAAGCACCAGAAAAACACCTTTCTCTATAGTATAAGGAGCTAAAGCTCAGATTTCGTTGGAAATTGGAGAACAACTATGCATTTTTCTTGGACAAATGAGCAGAAAAATGCTGAAGCTATGTTGATTAAGTTGGATTTGCTTGATGAACACCGTAATTTGGCTTATATGAGGATGATGGTACAGAAGCAAAGAATGGAACGGTGTTATAATCGTAGAACCAATCTTCGTTATTTTAAAGTTGGAGACTTGGTTCTACGAAAAGTAACCCATAATACACGGGAAGAAAACACCAAACAATTATGACCAAATTGGGAAGGACCTTACCGAATTTAAGCTATAACCAAAAAAGGCTCATATCAACTAGAAATTAAGCTGAAGTTAAATTACCAAGCAACTGAAATGTGACCCATATCAAGAGGTACTATTATTGAAGACTAATGATTATATTGAAACGCGTTGCACTCGTTTTCCTTCGACCAGTTTTTTTCCCAAATGAATTTTTCCGGCAAGATTTTTAACGAGGTAGCAATGCAAAGTGTACTATGAATGTGAATTGTTGATGGAAACTGGAAATTCAGTGTTTGAATCATCATACTTTGCATTCGAATACTGGGATAAGCTACTCCTACCGACGTCAGATCGTGATAAAAACACTAAAAGTGACCGTGCTAACTTTAAAAAGCAAGTGTAATGTACGGTAACATAGTAACACTGTCGACTACTATAATCGGGGAACATGTTAACATATTTTGAACTTAGAAGTTCAGTTGTTGTGAATCACCTCAAGTCAGTACAAGGGACTGTACATTCAGTCCCGTAAAAATAATAAAATATACAAATTAGCCACATGTATTGGCATATTTTTATTTGGCAAATATAATTTTCTTGCTTGTCTAATTGTAAATCAAGAGAATTTTAGCATATCCTCAACGACATAAATTGTATTAATTCCTAATGGGACTGAATGATAACTACTTACAAGCTAGAAGTCAAATTCTTCTGATGATGCCGTTGCCCTCAGTAAATCAGGCATATGCCATGATAGTGAGTGATGAATCATAGAAAGCAATGGAAACAACATCTAGCTCAGTTGGTTTATTGGGCACTATTCCTATTCTTGATCCTACTGCAATGTACTCTAAGACTATATATCAAAATCAGAACTTCAGAAAGAATAATAGCTTGTACTGTGATCATTGCAAAATGAGAAATCACACCAGAGAAAATTGCTATAAGTTGATAGGATATCCTCAATAGTCTACGTTCAAGAGAAAAGGAGGACCAGGAGGATCAAATGTTGCTTACAACGTGTTTCAGAAGAAACAAGTGGTCGGTTGACACAAATTGACACTCAAGGAAATAACAAGGCCAATAGAGTTTACTACTCAGATACACTTGCACAAATGGCTCAAATGAATCAACTACCGGGGCAGATAACTCAAACTGAGCATGTGCTTTCACTCAGACTCAATATGAATAGATTGTTCAAATGCTTAATCAAACTCAGCAACAAAGCACAAATTCTCACTCAGGTTTCTCAGTCAATGTAATAGGTAAATAAATAGGTATAAGTAGTAGTAAGGCTATGCTAGTGTCAAAAATCCTTAGAGAATTGATTATTGACATTGGTGACACAAATCACACAGTGTCTAATGTAAACATGCTAAACAAAGCTTCTCTACTAAAAAGTACAAATTCAAAAAAAGTTACTGTTACCAAATGGTGATGTATCTCAAGTAACTCACATTGGTCCAAGCACAATTTCTAATAATAGTACTCTAACCAATGTGTTCCTACTGCCTCAATTCAAGTACAATCTTATGTCAGTATCACAGGCAACAAAACAGTTGAATTGTGTAGCTGCCTTTTATCCTAACTTTTGTATGTTTTAGGATTTTTGCAGTGGAAAGGTGAAGGAGATTGATAAGGAAGCATATACCTGTTAATAAATCAGTCTACTAGAGGCTTGGAGAAATCAGCTCAAATGTGCATCAGGATACTGTAGTTAGTGAAGAAGAAATAAAACTATGACATATGAGATTTGGCAATGTATCTAGTAGAACTTTAAATAAGATATTGCATACTAATAATCAGGTTATAGTAGACACTCTTAAGAAGTGTAGTATATCTCCATGTGCAGAACAATATCAACTACCTTCTCCAACTAGTTCACGCAAAAGCACTGCTATGTTTGATCTTGTATACATGGATGTATGGGGGCTTTATAAAATTCAAACCTTTGATAGGAATAAATACGTCCTAACTATAGTTGATGACTTCACTAGAATGACATTGGTTTATTTGTTAAAATTGAAATCTGATGCATGTACTGTCATTCCTCTATTTCTGAAATATGTTCAAACTCAATTCAATACAATAGTTAAAGTTGTTAGATCAAACAATGGTATTGAATTTCTTAATGATGTATGCAATAATATATTTAAGCAATTAGGAATAATACATCAAAGATCATGTGCATATACACCACAACAAAATGGTATAGCAGAAAGAAAACGTAGATATATTCTAGAAATAACAAGAGCAATCAGATTTCAAACAAATATTCCCCTAATGTTTTGGTGACATTGTGTACAAACTATTGTATACCTAATTAATAGATTGCCTTCATTTGTAATTAAAATATTTTCATATGAAAAAATGTACATCAGGAAACTATTTCTTAGTCACTTAAGAGTAATAGGATACCTATGCTATGCCAAAAATATTGTTGAAACTGATAAACTTCAACCAAGGACAAGATCAACTGTCCCAATGGGATACTCAAGGGTAAAAAAAGGTTATATACTTACTCTATGATCTTAATAACAAGTATCTCTTTGTAAACACGGATGTTAGTTTCAGGGAAGAAGAATTTCCTTTCAAATGGAATACTGTTGAGACTCCAATCTTCACTAGTAATATGCCTGAGATATCTCAAGTAGATGATCACATTATACCAGTTTTGGAATGTCACGACCCAAACTGGAGGGCCATGACTGGCACCCGGGCCATACCTGCCGAGCACCAACATACATTTTATCTAACCTTTCTTATTATCTATAAGGGCCGACGAGATCAACATAAATGGTAGACCTGAATCATGAAAAAGCAACAATGACAGATAATGGCATGAACATACATTACATGGGACGACAAGACTATCATGAAACTATATATAAGGTACGAGCTGATAAGTTGCCATGAGAGACTATACAACAAAAATCAGCCGACAAGGCAATCCAAGCTATACATGAGCCGACACTTGTCTATGAGCCTCTAAAAGAACATAAGTGCTACAACATTGCAGGAACAAGGCCCTGGCATACCCATAATGTCTATAACAAAAATACATACCAAGACCAAGGCAAGTCCGGATAAGGGATCTCGCCAATAACCGCTAAATTGGGCAGCCTACTGTGGTGGGGGAGCTGCGTCTACCTGCCTATCAGGACCTGCAGCATGACATGCAGCATCCACAAATAAAAAGGACGTCAGTACAAATAAAGTACTGAGTATGTAAAGCAGGAAAGCATAAGTAAGAACAATAATGTAAACATGGATAAATAATATACAACCTGTAACATCTGGGGACCTCTGAGGGCTACTGACATGAAATGCATGATACATACATATATTTACATAAAGTTTTAAAACATATGCCTATGTAGGCATCATCATCATCATATCGTACCCGACCATAATAGGCTCGATAAAAACGTACCCGGCCATCATAAGGCTCGGTAAAATCATACCCGTCCACATAGAGCTCGGTAAAATCTAACTGATCAGTGGTTGCACAATAGGTGCCGTACTCGGCCGACTATAGCGCGACTCAGTAGAGTAAAATAGATACATATATATTATACATGTTGGACTCATTGGAATCACATTCTGAACCTTTCGGAGTGACGTAAGGTCAGTATCCTCCGTACACATTATTAGGACTAACTCTTCATCATGAATCTTATAAGAATCAGGTAAGTACCAACAACATTGATAACATAAGAATAACAGAAGCAACCTCAACATCAATTGTTCCATAAGAAGGGAAACAATGTAAGTACTGCTAGCTTCTAAGAGTAGAGTATCTTTGGAAGCTCGTTCATTATATTATGTACAATCAGAGTCTTGCAAAAAAAGGAAAGAGATAGCCTCACACACCTTATATATACTGCCCAACCTCAATCTATGCAAATATCACGACTCCTTAGTCTACAATAAGAGAAATGATACTATCGTTATCGTTTAAGCGTCATGACTATTATATATCGACTGTAACCTATTTTACGATAAAATAAACAGCACCTACCCTATTTATATGACTTCTCACAAGTTAAAACAATCACAAAACATCCCAAACAACATAAAAAATAATCATACTAAGCCTCCCAAAATAGTCCACCAACCAACAACATTACTAACAAGCCTTTCGATAGATATCTCACAAGTTCTAGCTTCAACGACTTAGCCGTAACTTGGATAATCTTAAATACATATAGGGTAATAGGTTCCTTACATTTAAATAGAAAGAACAACTCCAATTTGACCTTAATTAACCACGAAATATCCCTCCAATGCTGCCACAAGAACAAGGAAGCGAAACTAGCAATCAATTAGGGTATTTCGGCACTAGAATCACTTTAGAAGATCACCTAGGATTGATATTAAAAACTTGAGGGAGTATTTACAGAATATAAAACACTTAAAACAATCTCCCACATGAGCTGTAACAACACAAAAATCAGCAACAACAAGAAGAACAAGAAACTTACTAGCGCCACGGGATTCCCGACACTTGATTTGTGTTGTTTGCCCTTTGTTTGGGTCTTGGATCATGAGATAACCTTGAGAGAGTGTTTTTAGGGTTCTAAGGTCTGAATATACTGAAAACTAATAACTTAAAACGGGGTTGAAGTGTCTTATATATATCCATATATCTCAACCGCCTATGTGGGTCCCATAGACAGCTGCTTGGTGCAGTCTCGCAAAAACGCAAATGTCACTCTACTCCGAGATCGTATCGACAAATGGTTTAATGCGTTAGAAACTAGACTCATAAATCTTTAATTTGGCGGGTAGATCACCCCATAATTCTAAGTAAATTAGGATAAAATCTTAGTAATATTCGACCTAAAATTTAAGTAAAATTATGAACGTAAGTTGCGACAACTTTTGTTTCATAACTCGCTTGACTTCAAGACTTATGATACGGATATTATATGATTCAAATACCTTAAAATATGACCTTTTGGGAATATTAATCACCTCTAGTTTTACTCGAAAATACGAGTTACAACATCCTTGATTTGTTTAACTTCTAATACATGTTAACCACTCGTATATACCCTTGTATCATTTAAGACCAATAGGATTAACTTCTTATCATCTCAAAGATAATCTCTTCTCGGATTGACGTCGACTAACTTACAGCGTGATCTAACTTATGCGAATATGGGTTGTAACATGGAACTACAACAAGAGTCTTCTGATAAACATCAGTGGCTAAGTGGAAACAATGAAGTAATACAACAACATCCAGTTATCAATCAATCAAGAAATCAGAATCTATCAGAGACAGAACTTGTTTTTCAATCTATTGTAGCACCACCATCTCAAACACTGCCTATTCAATCTAGTTCTACACCTACTACAACACTACTAACTCAAACACAGCCTATTCAACCTATATCAAGATCAAAGCCAAGCGTTGAACCTACTAGAAAGTCAACAAGAACTTCAAAGACACCTATATGGAAAAAAACTTTATGTCTCCTAGTCTACATAACAACACTGCCTACCAAATCACAAACTTCATTTCCTATGATCAGATCTCACTAAAATACAATGCATTCCTATAATCTTTTCATCCATCATAGAACTACAATCTTAGGCTGAGGCAGCTCAAGATCCAAAATGGATTAAGGCTATACAGGCAGAGATTGATGCCTTGCAGAACAATAACACATGGGAAATAGTGAGTTTGCCAAAAGGAAAAAAACCAATTGTATGTAAGTGGATATACAAGGTGAAATACAAAGCTACATGTAAAGTTGAAAGACTTAAGGCAAGACTAGTAGCAAAGAGATACAGCCAACAAGAAGGTATAGACTACCAAAAATCTTTTTCTCTGGTAGTCAAGATGGTGACGGACTGATCAATCATGTCTATAGCACCTCAAAAGGTTGGCATATACACAAAATGGATATATATAATGCCTTCTTACGAGGTGATCTCAACGATAAAAGTTATATGGAACTTCCTCAGGGATTTAAGAGTCAGGGGGACTAAAATATGTAGACTCATAAAATTCCTCTATGGATTAGAATAAGTACAAGGCAGCGGAATGCTTAATTGACAGAGGCATTGTTGAATTTCCAATTCATTCAAAGCCAATTCGACCACTCTCTATTCATTAAAAATAGATAAAGGTACGATAATTGTCCTTATTTATGTTGATGACATATTGATAACATATGATAGTTTGTATCTCATAGAAGATACCAAGAATGCACTCCAAAAGGCATTTAAGATGAAGGACTTGGGAGAATTGAAATACTTTGTAGGAATAAAATTTGCAAAATCAGATAAAGGAATAAGGGAAAATATGCATTAGAACTCATACATGGACTTGGACTCACAGCTGCAAAACCAGTAGGTACTCCTATGGACAATAATATAAAACTTACAACTAGATAATATGACGAACACCTCTCAACAGCTTCACTCACAGAAGATGAAGTGTTATCTGATCAAGGATCATATCAAAGGTTTATTGAAAAACTACTATATCTCACAGTTATAGGGTCTGATATAGACTTCAGTGTACAAAATCTCAATCAATATTTACAGCAACCAAAAAGGTCACACATGGAAGCAGCTCAAAGGATAGTTAGATACATCAAAAATGAGCCTGGCTTAAGTATATATACTCTTGTAGGGCTGCTTATCGAGAGGATTGGGCGGATATTTACGCTTAACTGTTCGGTTTATCGGTTATCGACTATTAAATATACTAATCCACTAGCCAACCGATAAGATATCGGGCAGTTCGGTATCGGGTTAATAATGATTGGACGATTATCGAGCGGTTTATCGGCTAAATATAAAAATAATGGATTTGCATTTTAATCTCAGTTGAATCTCCTTTGTCCTATCTCACTGTGATTAGTCTTTCAAGTCAACACTATGTTTTCATCTCTTTCTCTACTAATAGTTGTTGATTAGCAATGTATTCTCATCCGGTTGAGCTAGTCAGTAGGGCTTTTTTCGTGGGTACATGTTGTTACATAATGGCAGGTTCAACTCAAATTTAATGTGATTGAGTATTATAGAAAATTTTTAAAACAGCCTTGTGGAAAAATTTGTCATATTAAAATCTTTATAAAAAAAAGTTTTCCTTGGTGCTTTAGAAGTTCCAAATCACAAGGTAACTAGGAGGTGTATCATTCGTTTTGGTATTAGACACTAAAATTTTGAATATAAATGGATTAATTCTTTGGTTCCAAGAAGATGTATATTAATTGGAGAAGGCAACATATTTCAGAAGTGAATGAGGCTTTAGCCTTTAGGGTTAATAATATATAAGGTTTAATAATATATACTTTATATACAAAGGGGTAGAAATATAAATATAATAATTCCTAATGGGTTAACATTTATCCGATAAGAAAATTGAGTAATCCATTCCCGACCCGATAAATCGTTAACTATAAAATTTTAATCTGTTCACCAACCGTTAATCCGATAATCCGATACTAATATCCAGTAAGTCAATTTTACGATTGGGTTATCGGTTACGGTTCGGTTTTGAACAACCCTATATTCTTGTCCATCTAACAAACATCAAGACAAAATTATAGCTTTTTGTGATGTTGACTAGGCAACATGCCCACAAACAAGAAAATCTATTACTGATTTTTTCGTAAAGATTAAGGATTCAACAGTGTCCTAGAAGTCAAAGAAACAAACCACAATATCAAGAAGCTCTGGTGAATCTGAGTAGCAGAATTAACATGGCTATGGGGAATGCTCAAGGAAATTGGTCTCAATTTTGAACTTCCAGTAACTATTTACAGTGCTAGCAAAGCTACAATTTAAATTGCAACAAATACAGTGTTCCATAAAATGATAAAACACATTGAAATAGATTGTCATTTCATAAGGGAGAAGATACAACAAGGACTAGTAAAGACATAATATATCAATACCAAAGACTAACCAGCAGACATCCTCACAGAGGGACTGAACAAGGTTCAACATGTGTACTTAAGGTCCAAGCTAGGATTACTTAACATTTTTACTCCACCTAGCTTGAGGGGGAGTATTGATAATAATGACAAAAGTATAAAATAGTTAGAAGGGTAGATTAGTCTTTTTACATGTTCTGGAAATTAGTTAGTTAGTTAGTTATACGTCTAAAGTCAGTGATCAATTGCTCACTTAGAGAAGTTGTTAATACTCTAATATTTGTATATATATGTATGATTGTACACAGAGAAATACAAGTTGAATATGCAATTTCATTTCAATCGCTTATGCCTCTCTATTCTATCTTTCTTCTCTTCTTCATCTCAAAATCAAATGCCTTCATTCTTCTTCCTCTTCTCAGCTTCCAATATCACATGCAACTGCTCATGATAATAGCTTCAATTTCTACAGTGTTCCTAGAGACCAAGCAAAACACAAATTTATTTTCATCTATGGATTTGATTGTGTTAGACATGATGTTGCTATGCTCACCGCTATTTCTCTTGTATGTGTAGTACTGTTACATATTTTTATTTCTTACAATCTTCATATTATACTAAATCATCATATCATATATATATCATATATATTGGCCCAAGTAAAGGTTAGGTTTGAAGATTGACAAAGGAAGCTGAGGCATGAATCAGGTCCATCATTTGTGTGCATAGACACGGGCAGATTCGAGCGTGTGGGATGCACGTAAAGGAGATAAGGTTAACTTAGTCTAATTAATATCTCCTGATCGAAAAAGGTTGCATAATTGATAAGGAGAAGGACTCCTTAACGAAAGAGAATACTATCCAAGATAAGGGAGGAGTTAGAGATTGAGATAAACTAGAACTCTTCCACCAAGGAAGAGTAGCTTTAGAACTCTAGTTATTTTCTACTCTACTAACTCTATAAATCACAGAATGTTCTCATTCTACATGGAACACACAAAAGCAGAAGTTAAACGTGAATTGAGAGCAAAACAGCAAGGCATTTTGCAAGCAGTTCGTGTGTGATTCAAGTGTGCGAACCTGAAGCTACATGAACCAGATAGAAGAACCGGTTCCAAGTGTCTGTCTTTTATTCTAGTTCAATTGTAGTAGATGCTTTCATATTGTACCTTTCAGCTTTATCTAGAGGCAATTGTAATAGATACTCAGAGTATTCAAGTTAGAGTTAACTTGAAGTTGTCGCAACAGTTAGAGGCTGTGTGCCACAACGGGATTAGAGTTAATCCTAGGTTTACAAAATCATTTTGTAAATGCAGTTTTTGGCTTAGTGATTTAGTGAAGAGTTTTGGAACAATTTTACTGGAAATTAGGTCGTAGTTTTTTCACCTTTTGAGCAGGGTATTTTTCATGTAAAAATCTTTGTGTTCTTTAATTTCTGCATTTATTATTCTGCAACAATAGCATAAGGAACACATAGAAGAACCGGGTTCTTCTATAATCCGTGTACGCAAAAAATTGGACACCATACATATCACCTTCCCTCTTGTGTGGTATTGAAGTTAAAACATCAATTGGTATCAGAGCAGGTTATCCTTGAAGAGGCTAACACCTTAGGAAAAGATCAAGATGAGTGCACCACCTGGTAACTGGGAAGGGCAATCCACTGCTAGGCCACCACTCTTCAACGACCAGTATTACTCTTGGTGGAAAAACAGGATGAAAGATCACATCATAGAAAAAAACTATAAGCTATAGGACATTGTCACAGATGGTCCACTGGCTGCCATGAAGATAAATGCCGAAGGAGAAGAGGTGCCAAAAACAAGAGCTGACTGCACTGCTGACGACTTGAGGAAATGGGAGAAGAATGCTAAAGCCAAGAAATGGCTTATTTTTGGACTCGGTTCAGATGAGTACAGTAGAATCCAAAGTTGTACCACTGCTAAGGAAATCTGGGACACTTTGCAAGTGGCCCATAAAGGAACACCTCAAGTGAAGAGGTCCAGAGGAACACTACTATATTCTCAATATGAGAATTTCACCATGAAGGAAGGGGAAACCATCCAAGAGATGTATACAAGGTTCACCATACTGATAAATGAACTTAAGTCTCTTGGAAGGATTATTTCTGAAGAAGACAGAGTTGAGAAGATTTTGACAAGGGTTCTGCCAGTTACTTGGGAGAGCAAAATCACTGTCATTCAGGAATCAAAGAACATTGCCACTCTTAGGTTGGATGAGCTAATTGGAAATCTCACTACTTATGAACTTAGAAGGTAAACCATGAAGATGGATGTATCCAAGAAGGAAAGGAGTCTGGCACTCAGAATCACTGAAGGTTCTGATCTAGAAGATGATGAAATGGCTATGATCACAAAGGACTTCAAAAAGTACCTAAAGAGAGGAAAGGGTCCTTCAAGAAGTGGAAGCTACAGCAAACCAAAGGCTCCTGCAAGTCAAACCAATGAGGGATGCTACAAGTGTGGTAAGACTGATCACCACATCAAGAATTGTCCTCAATGGGAAATTGAATGGAAGAAGGAAAGAGCTGAACGAAGAAACAGGAAGAAGGAATAGGTTCAACCCAAGAAGAACAAAGGATCAACAAAGGCTATGGTTGCTGCATGGGGAGAAAACTCAGATGATGAAGATAGAGATGAACAAGCACTTATGGCCATTGGAGAATCTGATGTGGAATCTGAGGTAAGTATAATTCATCTCAAAGACAAGATTAAATTTTTGTCTAAAGAAAGGCTATCTGAATTACTTCTAGATTTCATTGACGAATCTAAGGATATAAACAATGAAAATGAACAGCTGTCTAAGGAATGTGTGATTTTAAAAGCAAAGTGTAAGAACCTAGAACTTAGGGTTAATGAGACTATAAGTGAAAATGTTGCATTAAAGAACCAGGTTCATGCATTTGAACAACTGTCTAAGGAATATGTGATTTTGAAAGCAAAGTGTAAGAACCTAGAACTTAGGGTTAATGAGACTATAAGTGAAAATGTTGCATTAAAGAACCAGGTTCATGTATTTGAATCAATGTCCTAGAACTTAGATCTGAAAATCTAAAATTGAAATTAGGAACAAGTAAGAAGACAACTAATTGCACACAACTCACTCTAGAAGAAAATATAGGTAAACTAAAAGATGAGTTGTATAATAAGGATGAGCAGGTTAGAATTTTGAAGGAGGATATAGGCAAAGTCAAGCATGAACTAGACAGAACTTGTAAATGGAACAGGTCCTCCGATGCACTTTCATGGCTACAAGAACATCATAGTAGCAATAGAAGAGGACTTGGCTTTGGGAATCTGCCACCTAAATGGAATCCCAAAAGCAAGCACTTTACACTTCCTGAGAACAAGATTTGTACTCATTGTGGTAAAACAGGTCACTATAAAAGTGAATGCAATGCAAAAGATAATCAAGTCAAAAGAATAAATAATTTGTTCAAGGGAAGAATAGGCTACCAAGTTGGGCTAAAAAGAATCTGATTCATCCTTTTGCCTATAGAAAGGGACCCAAAACTAGTTTGGGTTCCTAAGACTAACCCCTGATTTCCTTTTGCAGGTCCAAGTGAAGGGAAGTAGCCAAATATGATACATGGATAGTGGCTGCTCAAAGCACATGATAGGAAGCAAGAACTAGTTCCTTCACTTGAGGACCTCAAAGGAGGTAATGTCTCCTTTGGAAATGGGAAGAAAAGTGAGATCATCGGGGTTGGAAAGGCAGGTAAGACTGATTCTCACTCTATTGAGAATGTCTATTTGATAGATGGCCTAAAATACAGTCTAATCAGTATATCACAACTATGTGATAGAGGTAACTTAGTAGCATTCACCTCTACCAAATGTTTTGTGATTAATCTTACCACTAATAAGATTGTTTTGCAGGGAAAAGAGTGAATAATATATATATTTTAGATATGTCCAAACTCTCAGAAAATGCGTATTGGACATTGATCCCCTCATTTGGTACAAGAGACTTGGACATGCAAGTCTGAGTCAACTAAACAAGTTAGTCTCCAAGGACTTGGTGATAGGGTTGCCTAACATCAAGTTCAAGGAAGATAAAGTTTGTGAGGCTTGTGCAAGGGGGAAGCAGGTAAGATCTTCTTTTAAATGCAAGAAAATGGTAAGTACCACCAGAATGATGGAACTGATCCATATGGATCTCCGTGGTCCAATGAGAACATTAAGCAGAGATGGTAAAAGATATGTGATGGTTCTTGTTGATGATTACTCTAGGTTTACTTGGACATTGTTTTTAATATCTAAAGATGAAGCATTTGACATGTTCACTTCTTTTGTTAGAAAAACTCAGAAACAACTAGGTAATCAACTTGCATCAATTAGGCCTGATCATGGCGCTGAATTCGAAAATGCTAAATTTTCTGAATTTTGTGATGAGCATGGCATATATCATAATTTTCTACTCCAAGGACTCCACAACAAAATAGAGTAGTTGAAAGAAAGAATAGGACACTTGAATATATGGCTAGGACTATGCTTCTTTCTAGTAAATTAACCCATAGCTTCTGGGCAGAAGCTATAAATACTGCATGCTACATCATAAATAGGTGCATGACTAGACCTCTTGTAGAGAAGACTCCCTATGAGTTACTTAAAGGGAGAAAACCAAATATATCCCATCTTAGGGCATTTGGATGCAAGTGCTTTGTGCACAACAATGGTAAAGACTCCCTGGGCAAGTTTGATCCCAGAAGTGATGATGGAGTATTCTTGGGATATTCTTCACATAGAAAAGCTTATAAAGTCTATAACAAAAGAACTATGTATGTTGAAGAAAGTGTTCATGTAGTTTTTGATAAAACTAACATTCTTTCTAAGAGACAGGAACATGATGATGAAGCAATTGGGCTGGTAAGAAACTTAAATGAAACCACAGCCCAAACTGAAGCTGCACCGGAAGAAGGAACATGTGATGGAACATGTTCTTCCACCCAGAGCAACATGACAGGGAGAACAGAACAAAGAGGAAATGATCCTCAAACCTCAATGGAACATGTCCATGAACTTATTCCACATTAACGAAACATTGAAGGAACATCAAGGGGAAACCAGTTAGTTGTGAAACCTTACCGGTATCAAAGTTCTCATCCCATTGAGAACATAATTACTGATCCAACCTCTGGAATCAAAACTAGATCTTTATTAAAGAATCCTTGTGCTTTTGATGCTTTCTTATCTCTTATTGAACCTAAAAATGTTGCTGAGGATTTGCAGGATGAAGACTAGGTAAATGCAATGCAAGATGAACTCAACCAATTTGAAAAGAGTCAAGTTTGACATCTGATACCAAGACCCAAGGACAGATCAGTAATTGGCACAAAATGGGTCTTCAGAAACAAACTTGATGAAGATGGAACAGTTACAAAGAACAAGACAAGATTGGTGGTTCAAGGATATAGCCAAGAGGGGGGCATAGACTATGATGAAACATGTGCTCCAGTTGCAAGGTTGGAAGCAATAAGACTCCTCATAGCCTTTGCTACTTACATGGAATTCACCCTTCACCAGATGTATGTTAAGAGTGCCTTCCTCAATGGCTATCTAAAGGAAGAAGTGTTTGTCAAGCAACCTCCGGGGTTTGAAAGCAAGGAGAGTCTTGATCATATGTACAAACTTGACAAAGCACTTTATGGGCTCNGGGTTTGAAAGCAAGGAGAGTCCTGATCATGTGTACAAACTTGACAAAGCACTTTATGGGCTCAAGCAGGCTCCAAGAGCATGGTATGAAAGATTATCAAAGTTTTTGCTTGAGCATGACTACAAGAGAGGTAAAATTGACAATACTTTGTTCTTGAAAGAAAAAGGTAAAGATCTCTTGGTAGTTCAGATATATGTTGATGATATAATCTTTGGAGCAACTACTAATAAGTTAAGTAAAGAATTTGCTAAACTAATGGGGAGTGAATTTGAAATGAACATCATGGGTGAGCTTAATTTCTTTTTAGGCTTATAAATTAAATAAAATTCAAATGAAACTATGATTCATCAGCAGAAGTATGTAAAAGAGTTGCTTAAAAGGTTTAAAATGGAAGATTCCAAAGAAATTGACACTCCTACTGCAACAGCTACAAAGTTGGATATAGATGAACCTGGTTCATCTATTGATCAGAAGTTGTATAGGGGAATGATTGACTCATTGTTGTATCTCACTGCTAGTAGACCTCACATTGTTTTCAGTGTAGGCCTTTGTGCAAGATTTCAGGCAAATCTAAAGGAGTCTTACTTGACTGCTGTCAAGAGAATTTTGATATATCTAAAAGGCACTACTGATCTCTATCTATGGTATCCAAAAGGTAGTAATTTTAATTTAGTGGGATATGCTGATGCTGATTATGCAGATTTTCTAGTGGATAGAAAGAGCACCTCAGGTATGGCACACTTTCTTGGCTCATGTCTTGTGTCTTGGGCCACCAAAAAGCAAAATTCAGTGGCCTTATCTACTGCTGAAGCTGAATATGTTGTTGTTGCTTCTTGTTGTGCTCAATTGTTGTGGATCAAATAGCAATTAATAGACTTTGGAATTGATGCGGGTTGTATTCCTATTTTTTGCGATAACACTAGTGCTATTAGTATGACCAAGAACCCGGTTCATCACAAGAGAACTAAGCACATAGATGTTAGGCATCACTTTTTGAGGGATAACTATGAAAAGGGGTTTATCAGTGTGGAATGTTTTTCTACTGACAAGCAAATAGCTGACATCTTCACAAAAGCCCTAAGTAGAGATCACTTTGAAAGGAGCAGGTTAGAATTAGGGATGGTTAAGATCACCTAAAAGGACCAGTTCAGAATTCACAACGAAAAAAAAATTAAAAAACAATTGAAAAAAAATTATTTTTGGTTAGAAAAATATGAAAATGAGTATATAATTAGATTAATTTTTGCTCAGAATCATACTTTCAATAGTATACTCTTGTGCCATGTGTTAAAATGACTCATTAATCTCTAATGATATTTTCTCTATTTTAGCAAATTTAGACTTACACAAGAGAATTATCAGTGAAGAATCTGGTTCATCAAAATAATACGGTATGCTTTCTACACTCTGCATAATTTGAAATAATAATATTTGGATCATGAGCAGAGTCCTATTTAATTCTAAACTCCTTTTGGACTTATCTGTTACAAGTGAACCAGTTCTGTTCAAAAGAGTCCCAACCGAATTGAAGTACCTAGATTCTAGGGATACACTCCAAAGTCTTTTTAAAACTAAAATTCAGTTTGATTAGACTTCCATACCCACTATCATCCCTTCTACCGCCCCAACCTCTAAGAAAAGATTAAAGATGCTTGCTCGCAAAGTTGTTGCGGGGAGAGAATAAATCAAGAAAATAAACGAAAAATTAAAAGCGGGTAAGGAAGAAGAACCCCAAAAATCTGATGAATCATTCAAATCTGCTACTGAGGGGGAAGAAACTGTTTCTTCTAAAATTGAACAGGTATAAATTTGGAGAATAGGTTTGTACTAGAAGGGTCTATGGCAGGCGTTGAAAGTACTGAATCTGGAGAAGTTGGTGCTAAAAATGAAAAGGGAAAAGAAAAAGAGAGCAAGGGAGTTAGGAGTGCTGTGAGGGGAAAGGGTAAAAGAGTGGCAGATCCTTCACCCACTCCTGTAAGTTTAACCAAAGACACAGGTGCAATGGTTGTTTGGGAAGAGAAATCTGGTGGAGTACACGAGAGTGTACAGAAAACAGGGGGAAGTGGGTCTGGTGAAGCCGCTGAAGGGCTGGTTCAACTTAGGAAAAATATAGATGAACCTGTTTCATCTGAACAGGAATCCCTCGCAGAGCTCAGGAATCCTTCATTTCTTCCAAGAAGGTACCAGTGAATAGCAAGGTGCGAGCCTTGGTGCAAGAAAGTGGGGCTAAGGATGCTGAGATTGAGAGGCTGAAGAAGAGGTTGGCAGAGGTGGAGACTGAGAGAGATGCTCTCAGAACTGAGTTGGCAAGAGAAAAGGAGAAGAATGATGGCATTCTTCAAAATATGCTGAAACTCCTCCAAGCCAAAAACCAAGCACCTAGTCCTTCCCAGCCTTAAGCCTCCTAGCCTAGTGTAGATCAACTAGTGACCCAGTTTGGGGTTTTGTTTTTGTTTCTTTTGCTCATGTTTCTAGTGTTTTTATTTCTTCTTATGCTTTGTGGTAGAATCTTATCAATCATCAATAAAATTCACTGTCTTTTTCTCTAACTGTTTGTTTATATTTCTTTGATGGTTAAAATTCTTAGCTTGATCTATGATGATTAACTCATGATTGCATTTTAATTATCCCCAGTGGCCATGAGTACGTTTTAAAATCTGGTTATCTTACTTATCTATGCAACTTTTCGATGATGCCAAAAGGAGGAAAAAGGTTGTGCTTTACACTTTGAACAAGTGATGTTTATAACCTAATGTACCTGGTCCTTGATGATAAGTGATAAAAAGGGAAAATATTTCTAACATTGTGTTGATGTTTAGCTAAGTTGAAATAGGGCCTAAGCTTATGAAAACGCACAGAGTTTATCATCATCAAAAAAGGGAAATTTGTTGGCCCAAGTGAAGGTTAGTTTTGAAGATTGACAAAGGAAGCTCATGCATGAATCAGGTCCATCTCTTGTGTGTATAAACACGGGCATATTCGAGCATGTGGGATACATGTGAAGGAGATAAGCTTAATTTGGTCTAATTAATATCTCCTGATCGAAAATGGTTGCATAATTGATAAGGAGAACGACTCCTTAATCAAAGAGAATACTATCCAAGATAAGGGAGGAGTTAGAGGTTGAGATCAACTAGAACTCTTCCACCAAGGAAGAGTAGTATTAGAACTCTAGTTATTTTCTACTCTACTAACTCTATAAATCGCAGGATGTTCTCATTCTACAGGTAACGCACAAAAGCAGAAGTTAAATATGAATTGAGAGCAAAATAGCAAGGCATTTTGCAAGCAGTTCGTGTGTGATTCAAGTGTGCGAACCTGAAGCTACATGAACTAGATAGAAGAACCAGTTCCAAGTGTCTGTCTTTTATTCTAGTTCAATTGTAGTAGGTACTTTCATATTGTACCTTTCAGCTTTATCTAGAGGCAATTGTAATAGGTACTCAGAGTATTCAAGTTAGAGTTAACTTGAAATTGTCGCAACAGTTAGAGGCTGTGTGCCACAACGGGATTAGAGTTAATCCTGGGTTTACAAAAGTATTTTGTAAATGCAGTTTTTGGCTCAGTAATTTAGTGAAAAGTTTTGGAAAAATCCTACTGGGAAGTAGGTCGTATTGTTTTTACCTTTTGAGCCGGGTGTTTTCCACGTAAAAATCCTTGTGTTCTTTAATTTCTGCATTTATTATTCCGCAACAGTAGTATAAGGAACACATAGAAGAACCAGGTCCTTCTATAATCTGTGCACGCGAAAAATTGGACACCACACAAATC
>AWOL01S0023253.1:393136-409960 GCA_000715115.1 Nicotiana otophora | reverse complement strand
GTGGAGGTCAGTAAAGTTGGTTGAAAAAGAATTTTAGAAAATATTTTCCCTACTTTTGGTAGGAAAACATTTCTCTCCAATTGAAAAAAGAATAAATTCATGAGGAAAATATTTTTCAAAATATTAAAGCCAACAAAACATGAAAAAATTCGAATATGTTTTGCAGAAAATATTTTCTTTCGTACCAAACACACACTTTTATTTTTGTGTTTCCCTTTTGTTACTCGTTTTGTTTAAAGTTGAGTATAATCTAATTTTAAGAAAATAGTTAATTATTTACATCATCACTTATTCCATAATTTAATTGAAAAGAATAGTTAGGCACATGTTACATTTCCTTTTTAAAAGATAGACCAGAAGAATGTTGTTTCGAGAACCGTAAAAATTATATAAAGTTCTCAAAATGGAATTCTATATAGTTAAACTAAATGTAAAATAAGAAAAAAGAAGAAAAAACGAAAAAAAGGTAGTACCAAACATGGAAAATACAACCGTTTCCATTTTATGTGTTCCAGTTGGTATGTTTATTGGTTCCTTCTGTCAAGTGTTTCAATATGACCTTTTATGATAAATGTTATTATTATCAGGAAATGATGACAACACCATATGTAACACTTTGTGGTTAGGGGTGGGCATATTTCGGTCAGATGAAACCGATCGAATCGAAAATATTTTAATTTCGGTTTCGGTTATTCGGTTTTTTTGGTCGATTTCGATTTAAAATTTTAAAATTTTAATTTTTCGGTTCGATTTTCGGTTATTAATTTATTTAGTTCGGTTAACCGAAAAACCGAATTATTAGCATATAGATTCTTTAAGTTATATATAGGCTAAGCCCATAGGTAATACATTAATACTATTAGGTCAAATCCAACCCAATTAAGTAAGTCCATCAGCTTTCCAATCTTAAAGACTTTCACTCTATTAAAACTACCATAGCATATATGATAGTATACCGGGAGGATTTCACACAGAGTTGTAATTTACACTATGTTTGAATTTTATGATCCATAATAGTGTGCAAAGTTTAGTCTATTTTTTTTATAAACACAGTATTTCCAAGAAGTCTGAAGTT
This sequence comes from Nicotiana otophora, assembly GCA_000715115.1. NCBI lineage: Eukaryota > Viridiplantae > Streptophyta > Magnoliopsida > Solanales > Solanaceae > Nicotiana > Nicotiana otophora. Next base: position 408,885 of record AWOL01S0023253.1, on the reverse strand, counting down.
TTGGAAAAAAACAACAAATTCGCCAATCCTATTATTACATAGAAGGAGCCCAATATGATAATGTTGAAACCGAAAACCGATTCGAAATAAACCGAACCAAAATTAGAAAATCGAACTGAACCGAACTTATTTCAGTTCAGTTTCGGTTACTACCTTTACAAAACCGAAAACCAAATAACCGAACCGAATTTCTTCAAACCAAACCAAACCGACCGAATGCCCACCCCTATTTGTGGCAATAAGTAGCGTAACGATTCTTCAAAATCTATAAATTAGAAGAATATTAAGACAACTTAAATAACAACAATACTTTATAACTCAAGAGGAAATTATACTATTAAATATATCTTTAACTATTATTTGTAATTTATGTCCCAAAGAGAGTGTCCATTTGGTTAATATGTCACGATTCAAACAATAGTTTTACAACTTCGAATCCTAGTAACCCTTTGATCGTTCTAAACTAGTTGGACTTCTTCTATTTTCCTTTCATTTTTGTTAAACAAAAAGAGTTATTGTTTATGTTTATATATTATTGTAAGTATTAAGGGAATCTTAATAGCTCAGTTGGTTAGTTGCATGAACTTTCACCTTGTTGAAAGGATACGATTCCTCACATTATAGTTCTCTCCCCCGTATATGTATAATATTTTTGTCTAGAAAAAAAAAAAACAAAGGAAGAAGAAGAGGGGGATAGGGGGGTTTGGAGGTTGGTAGGACAAAGACTTCCATTTTAGAGTTACTTCATGCACTGCACGCTTGACCTTATTTTATTGCTTTTTAAGATACCACGCACTCCATACTCTCTAAAGCCAAAAGCCTTTAGAAAAAGATATAATAATTTTGTCCAAAAGTTAGAAGACAACATAAGAAGAAGAAGCAAGAAGATTTGGAGATCTAAAGCAATTCAAAGTAATGAGTGTTTAGAGCCCCCTTGGTTTGAACTATACATTATCCTGCCTTTCGGCATTTGTGTTTTCCTTTTTTTTTTCTTTTTACTTTTAATTGGTTAAACATGTCTATCTTGAAAGATTTTTTTTTATCACACTGGCTAATTAAATCAAATCAGTAGATGCATAATATATATTAGCTCATATACTTCTCTTACTTAATTATGATTCATTTATTTATATTTGTATACGGTTAAAACCGAGGCTAATAAGCACCCCGATTTTTCAGTGACGCGAACGAAGAGAGGACATGACTGCAAGGAATCAGAATCGAAGCCAGGAGCCACTCGTATCAAGACCCGAGCAAAACACCGGTCCTCGGAGCCATCGAGACCACGCCCCCGGGTCCTGTTCGAGTTCCAAGATCTCGGACAGCATTACCAAACGATCGCGCACGATTAACAAATGATATGATATTCATGTCCAATCGGATATCACGACGTGAATTCCGGCCCGTATTGGCAGCAGATAAGTAATTAGCAAAAATGAAGATTTTTACCTTTTTTAGAATTGTGCTTAGGGTAAAACTCTCCTACTATATAAAGGAAAAGTTGATTATTCAATAAGCACACTGTAACACGCATACCAAGGCAATATACTATGTTTTCTCTGCTTCTAAAAGTTATTCAAAGTTCTTGATTTTACTCATAGTTCTTCATAAGTGTTTGGCTTCGAACAGAAGGAAGGTTACTTGTTACGCTAATAACCGAGCCCGAACTTAATATTACTCCTGGCTTGGTTGTTTATTCTATCATTAATTTACTTATCTAACGACATTAATCACTTGTATTGAATTAGTCCACATATCCTTAAAACCACGTATAAATTCAATTGTTATCCATTTTTAAGAGTAAATAGTTTGGTGCCTATCGTGGGGCTAAGGATAATAGTGGTAATTTGATACAAATTTCCATAACACACTCTATTTTACGCTTGTTCTTTAAGATTTTAATTTCAGGTTAGCCTAAAAATGTCAAACTCTCAGTTTGCTCACTTGAACGTTGATGCTGAATCTGGCCATCACGGCGAAAACAACAATGTGTAGTGCCCAGCAATGAAGTGCCCCCTGTTGATCCCAACGGAGTCCCGGTTGCAGACCCAATTGACGCCAACTCGCATGTGGCCATCGACGCCAACCTGCCGATCGACCCTGAGAACAGCGTTCGCGGAGGAGCCCGACCTATGACTCGAGGTACGCCCGAAGGTGAAGGTGACAGGATCAATCTGCGGGTGATCTATGAAATATTGCAGGCCCAACAAGCGGCGATATGGCTATAGAACTGAGGACTGCTGACAGTTAAAAGAAGTAGTGGCCCGATTATTCAATAACGAACATCTCTGGGAATTTCTGAGTGATCGAGCTAAAAAACACTTCAGGAATAGGGACTCCAACAAACAGACCGAACAAGAGGAACCTTAGCACATCATCAACATTATCATTGGTGGAGACGATGTCCCCTAGTGACAAATTCTAAAGCGCACCAAGGTGTCCATCACAAGGAAAAAAATGAACCCGGAATTATATCCCGAAGGGAACCATTTCGTTCAATGATGAGGACGTTGAAGGCATCGTACAACCGCATAATGATGCACTGGTAATATTCGTACTTACAAATAAATCTCTAGTTAAGCGTGTATTGATTGATCTAGGTAGCTCGGCCAATATCATTAGATCGAGGGTCGTAGAGCAGTTGGGTCTACAAGACCAAATAGTGTCGGCACTCCAGGTTTTAAATGGATTCAACATGGCATGTAAAACTACTAAAGGGGAGATAACCCTACTGGTGAACACCGCTGGAACCATTCAAGAAATAAAATTCTATGTGATCGAAGGGGATATGAGATATAATGCTCTATTCGGAAGACTATAGATTCACAACATGAGGGAAGTACCCTCAACACTATACTAGGCACTGAAATTCCCCACACCGGGAGGAGTCAAGATGGTTGATGGAGAGCAACCGGCTGCAAAAGAAATGTTCGCGGTCGATGAGGTGATCCTGATGTCCTCACTCTCGACATCAAAGAACACGGAGTCGATTAGGAAGGAAGAAACCAAATAACAATCACCGATATCGGCCCCGACCAAACCGGAGAAGCAAGAAGCAGGAGAGGATGATGATTACGGAGTCCCTAGGTCGTTCATCACCCCTTATGATTCTGATGCCACCAAATTAACGGTTGAGTAGCTGGAGCAAGTCATACTGATCGAACACTTGCCCGATCGGAAGGTATACCTGAGCACGGGGTAAACTCTTAAGCTCAAGAAAAAACTCATTAAAATTTCTTATAACTAACATAGATTGTTTCGCTTGGTCTCATCTTGATATGACAGGGATCCCGCTGGAAATAACCACTCATAAGTTGAGCTTGGATCCGAAGTTCCACCCGGTTAAACAGAAGAAGAGGCTTCAGTCTGAAGTCAAGCATGCATTCATCAAAGACGAGGTATCCAAACTCCTTAAAATAGGTTCCATTCGGGAAGTTAAGTACCCAGATTGGCTAGCTAACGTAGTGGTAGTGCTTAAAAGGGGTAATAAATTAAGAATGTGCGTAGATTACAAAGACTTGAACAAGGCATGCCCTAAGGACTCTTTTACTTTGCCTAACATCGATCGCATGATCGATGCGACGGCTGGGCATGAGATACTCAGCTTTCTCGACGCCTATTCCGGGTACAACCAAATCCGGATGGACCTGGGCGATCAAGAAAAAACTTCCTTTATCACTAAATTCGGCACCTATTATTATAACGTAATGTCGTTTGACTAAAGAACGTTGGTGCCACTTATCAGTGCCTAGTAAACCGGATGTTCGAAGAACAAATAGGAAAATCAATGAAAGTTTATATTGATAACATATTAGTTAAGTCCCTGCGAGCAGAGGACCATTTGAAACATTTGCATGAAACCTTTTACATACTGAGGAGATATAATATGAAGCTGAACCCGAAAAAATGTGCATTCGGGGTCTGATCTAGAAAATTCCTTGGATTCATGGTGTCCAACCGAGGGATTGAGATCAATCCCGATAAAATCAAAGTTATAGAAGACATCACTGTAGTAGACAGTGTTAAGGCCGTTCAGAGGCTAACCGGGCGCATAGCTGCCCTGGGCCGATTCATATCGAGGTCTTCTGATAAGAGCCATCGGTTCTTCTCATTATTGAAGAAGAAGAATAACTTTTCTTGGACCCTAGAACTTACAAGCTTTGGAAGAACTCAAACGATGCCTTTCAAACCCACCCTTGCTCCATACTCCGAAGACGGATGAACAGTTGTACTTGTACTTGGCGGTATCCGAAGTAGCGGTAAGTGGAGTCCTAGTCCGAGAAGAGGAAGGTACGCAATTTTCTATTTACTATGTTAGTAGAACTCTAGGTGAGGCCGAAACAAGGTATCCTCACCTGAAAAAATTGGTGCTCGCTTTGTTAAGCGCCTCCAGAAAGTTAAAGCTATATTTTCAATGCCACCCCATATGTGTCGTAACTTCTTACCCACTAAGGAACATAATGCACAAACCCTAGCTCTCAGGCCGGTTAGCCAAATGGGCCGTAGAAATTAGTAGGTACGATATCGAATATCGACCCCGAACCGCCATCAAAGCATAAATTTTGGCAGACTTCGTGGCCGACTTTACGTCAGCCTTATACCCGAAGTCGAAAAGGAATTGTTGTTAACCTTGGGGACTTTCTCAAGAATATGGACCCTCTTTACGGATGGTTCTTCGAATGCAAAGGTCTCCGAACTCGACATCGTGTTAAAGTCGCGTACGGGTAATAAAGTTAGGCAGTCTATTAGAACTATGAAATTGACTAACAATGAGGCCGAGTATGAGGCCATGATTACAGGTCTCGAATTGGCTAAAAGCCTTAGGGTTGAGGTGGTCGAAGCCAGGTGCGACTCCCTCCCTGTGGTAAATCAAGTCAATGGGGCGTTTGAAGTAAAGGAGGAACGAATGCGAAGGTATTTGGACAAATTGCAGGTAGTGCTGCATCAATTCAAGGAGTGGACCCTACAACGCATACCCCGAAATCAAAATAATGAAGTCGATGCTCTGGCTAACCTGGGTTCATCGGTTGATGATGATGAATTCAGCTCAGGAATGGTCATATAGCTCACAAAATCGGTAGTGGAAGAAGGCCATGCCGAAATAAACTCAACAAGTTTAAATTGGGATTGGAAAAACAAATACATAGACTATTTGAAGACTGGGAAGTTGCCTTCGGATCCTAAAGAATCGAGAGCTCTACGCATGAAGGTGGCCAGGTTCAGCTTGTCCGAAGGGACTCTGTTCAGAAGAACATTCGACGGCCCACTCTCCTTATGCTTAGGGCCGAGATATACCGAATATGTATTGAGAGAAGTTCACAAAGGCACCTGCGGAAACCATTCAGGGGCAGGTCCTTTAGTTCGGAAGATAATCAAGGCCGACTATTACTAGATCGACATAGAGAAAGATGCAAAGGACTTTGTACGAAGATGTGATAGCTGTTAAAGACACGCACTGATGATCCATCAACATAAAGAGCTACTCCATTCGGTCTTGTCCTCGTGGTCATTTATAAAATGGGGAATGGACATCGTAGGTCCCCTGCCGTGGGCACATGATAAGGCCCAATTCATACTGTTTATGACCGATTATTTCTCTAAATGGGTTGAAGCTCTAGCATTCGAGAAAGTCCGAGAAAAAGAAGTCATTAACTTCATTTGGGACCACATAATATGACGGTTCGGGATACTGGCCAAGATCGTGTGTGATAATGGAAAGCAATTCATCGGCAGCAAGGTAAACAAGTTCTTTGAAGACCACAAGATTAAAAAGATACTTTCCACACCCTATTACCCTAGTAGGAATGGACAAGCAAAATCTACAAATAAGACCATACTCCAAAACTTGAAAAAGAGGTTGACCGATGCCAAAGGAAAGTGGAAGGAAATTATACCCGAAGTCTTGTGGGCGTCGTACAAATTCGAAATCTAGTATCGGGGCCACCCCGTTTTCATTGGTCTACAGTACTTAAGCTTAATACCATTTGAAGTGGGAGAACCGAGCCTCAGGTTTCGATATGCTACTGAAGAATTAAACGGTGAGGCCATGAATATGAGCCTGGAACTATTGAATGAAAGATGATAGGCCGCCCTAGTCCAGTTGGTTGCCCAAAAATAGCGGATAGAAAGATATTACAATCGAATAGCCAACCTCCGACTCTTCAAGATCAGGAACTTGGTGTTAAGAAAAGTAACACTACATACCCGAAACCCGAACGAGGGAAAGTTGGGACCGAATTGGGAAGGACCATATCGAGTCATCGGAATTACCGGCAAGGGCTCGTACAAACTCAAAGCAGGAAACGATGTACCGTTACCGAGCAATTGGAACGCGATGCACTTAAAGCGGTACTACTGCTAAGGTACGATATTATTTACTTCTTTATAATGTTATGAATCGGGCTAACACCTGCACGCAACCGCCAAAGGATAATGTGACCATTAGGTCTAAAAGCACGCGTTGCACTCTTTTTTCCTTGTACCGGTTTTGTCCCAAACGGGTTTTCCGGCAAGGTTTTTAACGAGACAACAGTAAATCGTGCTAACTTAGATTCGAAATACGGTTTTATTTCAGAGTCAATGGGTGTATCAACAACATCCAATCCCTCTCAAGATCGACCTCGAATAATAGGGGCCATCACCATCGGGTTAAGGTTCTTAGCAAAAAGGAAACTTTGTACTTGAACAACTTAGGCTTGGTAGTTAGGATTTATTGTAAGGGACAAACAGTCAAATGAACCGTGCCCACATAGGCCACCATAGTCATAATACAAGCTTTTACACGCTTTCGATCATGTACTTTACACGTAAAAATAAAAGAAAGTCTTCACCTTGCTATAACATATTTTTGCCTCTTTGAACATAGAGCCTAAGGGCTACCCCTATTCGGGGACTATCGAGCCTAAGGTCTACCCCTATTCGGGGATCGTCGAGCCTAAGGGCTATCCCTATTCGGGACTATCGAGCCCAAGGGATACCTCTACTCGGAGACTGTCGTCAGAAATAAGTTCGGGCAACCCGAGCTACCAAATCCCGGAGGCACAAAATCTATTAGGTAGTGCCTAAACACAAAAGGCTACGGCAATACTAAAAAATGACTCGGAGACATCCGAAGATCGTAATCAAAGCATAAGGCCTTCATAAAAATTCAAAATATGCTAAAAGGTTACCCTCGGCAAAAATATCATCTAAAATCACTTAAGCATCTTGGGAAAATTTTCGGTCACTCCGAGTTTTCAAAGTCTCAAGCAAATAAGATTGCATCGAAGTCAGGGTCTGTTCGGACCTCCGAAAAACAAATGACTTATTACTACATCTGATTATATGCTAAGGCAATTGAAATATTTGCAATAGTAGACATTATTAAAAGACGCTGAAAAAGTAGAGACTTAAAATTTCCAAAAAGGAAAATTTTATATATTCCGGAATGTATTTACAAAGTCCTAACAAAAACGGCCTCAAAATGAAGAAAAAATATACAGAACACAAAAACAAAAAAATATTCAAAGGCATTCATGCCTGATCTTCGTCGAGGCCCGATTCGACGCCAGAATTGTCAGAGCCTTCAGATTCCTCAAAACCCTAGGAGTCCTCTGTACCCTTGGGTTCAGAAAGTTTTTTTGCCTCGGCATACAGGTCGAAGCCTCGGGCATGGATCTTTTTGACCCTTGGGTTCAGAAAGTTTTTTTGCCTCGGCCAACAGGTCGAAGCCTCGGGCATGGATCTTTTTGAGGGTCTCCCTCCGAGACAGTCGCCTCATGTATTTGGCATTAGTGTTCAAGCGAGCCTCAGCTGCTTCAACGTCGGCCTTGTATTGGGCCACCATCTCCTCGGCATCGGCAGAGGTTGTCTCTAGTTTGGACCTCGTCGCTTCAAGCTCTTTACCGAGGGTGTCCCATTTTGCGGCAACCAAGCTCAGTTGTGCGCGGAGATCTTCATTCAGCTGGGCCCGTTTATCAGCTTTCTCCTATGACATTCGAAGTTGAACCTCTACCGAAGACAGCTTTGCCTGGGCGGTTTCCTTCTCTGAGGCCATCAGATCCATCTTGCTCTTCCACATATTGGCCATGACTTGGATCTCGTCCATCTTCTTTCAGAGTTGGTTGACCTGGTCGATCTTCTGTTAGACCTGCGAGGTTTTGTCGTTAGCCACTATGACTAGTTCCTTGTTTCTAACTTCAAAGACCTTTACCTTTTCGACCAAGTCGGCCTACTCCTACCTCAGGACCGACACTTCTTTTTGAGCCTTATCCATCTCGGCCTGAAGGTCCTTAATGACCCTGTCTTGTTGCTCGCTGAGAAGCTTGTACGTATCCCTTTTCTAAGCCTTCTCCTTGAGCTCAAACTCGAGCTGGTTGACCTCGACATGGTACCGGAGGAAGATTTCATGATGAAGTACCGAGGCTTGGAAAACAATGAAAGACGTGAGAGACATCAATACCTGAGTAAAGTCCAAAAAGATGTAATGTTGCCTTACCTGGTTCAACGCCTGCTGCGCTTCATTGAAAAGACACGACACATGCACCTCATTCATTTTTGCTTGGTCCTCCTCGGTCACCAAGCATCGGAGGTAGCTAGATATGCCCACGGGGGCAGATTCAACCCCGGGCATCCTCAAGAATAGTAATAATGACCGATCTTTTGCGACCAGGGTCTACACTCGGAGCGAAAAATTGGTTAATCAATTTTGGGCTCGAACTCGTCACGCCAACTTACAGAGATGTATCATTTTTCGGGACTTCCAGGTCAGCCAGCCCGGAAAAATCTTCCAAAGTGGACGAGTCCACGCCATCAAAGAAAGAATGAATGGGATCGTCCGTGCCATGGATCCCTTCGTTGGACTTTTCCTTTCAAGCTTCGGTTTCTTCGAGCATGGACTCGGTGAAGGAGGGCATCCCAAAATTTCTATTACACCGGGCGCTTCCATAGGAGCGGAGCTGGTGTCCCAGGGGGTCTCGGTCCCCGTCTCTATATCGACCTCTCGAGTTTGAGGGAGGTCGGCGTTACGAGTCTCTCCCTCGGCTGCCTCCATATCCCCAAGAGGGGTCGATCCATGGACGATAAAAATGTCGTATTCTTCCAACTCATCCATGAGCCGGAGAAGCGAATCGGAATCTGGCACCCTGGAACTGGTGATCTTCCTGGTCTTGCGAGCCACCCTCTTCTTTGGTTTCACCTCAGGACCTGGGGAGCCCGAAGGTTTTCTTTTCATTTTCTTCTTTTCCCCCGCGGTAGCCCCAGGATGTCCTGTAACAGAGGGCTGAACGAACAAGGATATGTCATCGTTCCCTTCTAAAGGCCTAAGCTCGGTGATCTTAGGCAAACCTATAAAAGAAAGAAGATAAGCTAGTATGATGTGAGCTAAGGACACGATAATAGCTATTTGGAGGGGAACTTTACCATGAGAACGGGCCTCCCATCGGCCCTTTGAAAGCTTGCTCCATGCACGCTCGGAGTACGTCATCTGTTTGCATATGCCCTCGATCCACTCCTTAAGCTAGGGAACCACATTTGGAACCCGTGAATGGCTGCACAATCACAAGTATGAATAAAAAGAAAGAAAATGAAGAAAACATTGACGCTTAAGGAGAGGCTGCACTTACGAGATACATTCCACTCCTCAGGGAAAGGCATGAACTCGGGAGGGATCAAGTCTTCGGTATTCACCCGAACGAAGCGCCCCTGCCAGTCCCGGTCACGATCTTCATCAATGCTTGAAAAGGGGGCCTTGTTGGCCCGATGAGTAATCTTGATTAGTCCCCCTCGGAAGATCCGAGGACTGTATAAATGGAGTAGATGATCGATGGTGAACCGACCAGACTCGGTCTTATTCACGCAGTAACAAAGGAGGATCACGATCCTTCATAGAGACGGGTGGATTTGCCCTAGACACACCTGGGTCCACTGGGCCCAGTGTGAAGGGGTAAGTGTAAATACTTAAGTACCCCTCCACGTGGGTAGTAATAGCGTCCTCGGGCCCGGAGACTACCACGTCCTTACCTTCCCAATTACAGTCCTCCCGGACCACGGGAAGGACGTCTTCGGTCACGGAGCATATGTACCTTGATGCTCCTTCACCCTCGTCCTGCTTGGACGAGGGTTTCTTGACCTTGAAGTCATCCACAATTGAGCAACTCCCGGGAATAAACATTTTCAAGGGGGGCTCGGGAGCCAGTTCGGTGGTAGCTGAGTCGGTGGAAGACACTTCGGGAGCTGCTGTTTTGAGGGCAACTACTTCAGGAGCAACTGCCTCAGTACCGACGGCCTGTTGGGAAGATGAAGAGGTAACTTATTAAGGAACAGATTTAGATGTTTTATCCATTGTTATATGGGGAAGTTTGAGAATTTATAAAAATAATGTGAAGGTTTGAAAGAACGAGTTTGAAGGATGAAGAACAGAGTATGAAGATTTGATGGAAATCTCGATAAAAACCTAAAAATTACTATGAGAAATTGAAGATTAAGGATGAAGATTTGAAGGTTTGAAGAAGGTTGATAATAGCTAAGGAATTTAGAGGTAGAAGCTTGTTCGGAAAGTAGAAAAAGAACAAAGGATGGAAGCTTTTATAGGGAAGTAAGCGACGCTTCGCATTTGAAGGCAATCAACTGATGATTGACATGTGTCCGAAGTTAGAACGACACGCCTGATAGGACATTTCAACTTTTTTGTCGTAACGTACGGAGGAAGGAACCAGAGAACATCTATCGTTTCCCATCGTTTCGGCATACTTACTCTCTGAGCAACAAGGGGACTATTTGTATACGGGTAAAACCGAGGCTAATGAGAACCCCGATTTCCCGGTGAGGCGAACAAAGCGAGGACATGACTGCAAGGAATCAGAATCAAAGCCAGTAGCCATTCGTATCAAGGCCCGAGCAAAATACCTGCCTTCAGAGCCATCGAGACCACGCTTACGGGTCATGTTCGAGTTCCAAGACCTCAGAGAGCATTACCAAATGACCGCGCACGATTAACAAATGGTCGTGATATCCGTGTCCAATCGGATATCACGGCATGAATCCTGACCCGTATCGGCAACAGATCAATGATTAGCGAAAAGGAAGATTTTTACCTTTCTTAGAATTGTGCTTAGGGTAAAACTTCCCTACTGTATAAAGAGGAAGTTGATTATTCAATAGACACATTGTAACACGCATATCGAGGCAATATACATCTATTTTCTCTCCTTGTAAAAGTTATTCAAAGTTCTTGATCTTACTCATAGTTCTTCATAAGTGCTTGGCTCCGAACCAAAGGCAGGTTACTTGTTACGCTAATAATCGAGCCCGAACTCAATATTACTACTGGTTTGGCTGTTTATTCTATCCTTAATTTGCTTATCTAACGACATTAATCACTTGTACTGAATTAGTCCTCTTATCCTTAAAATCGCGTGTTAGGATCGGGAAATCGGGTAGTGCGAAATTTAGCCAAACAACGTTATTATAATAATAACAAAGACAATGCAATTTGATAATAATGACAATTAAATAAGATAAATAAGACACAAATTTAACATGGTTCGGTCAAGGTGGCCTACGTCCACAAGCGGAGAGAAACAATTTCACTATACCAACATGAGTACAAAAGAGAGTACAAAATTAGAGTAAATATTCTAATTACCAAATACCCCAAGAAAATAACCTCACAAGATCACTCCAAAGAAAGGGTTCACACAAGTGTTTCCCAATACTTACTCTCTTACAAAATACTCTATAATGAAATAAAGGAGGAGAAAGAAAGACAAGAGTGAAAATCTCTTGAATTGGTGTGTTTGCAAATGAGGAGAAACTCCTCTATTTATAGTAAGAAATCCTTGGCCTAATAGTGGATATTATGTCATGAAAAATATCATGATCCACAAATTTTATTATAATGGATATTATGTCATGACAAATGTCATGAAAATTTGGCCATATTACAAATCTCTACCTTGGCCTAATTTCGGCTTATATATAGTAAATTTTCTCCACCTTCTCCGCAAAAACCACAATGGGCAAAATCATTCTTCATAAATGCCAATCAAGTTCAGGCAAATCTTGAACTTGGACACTGGAAGAGGTTTTGTGAACATGTCAGCAGGATTGTCTCTAGTGTTGATCTTCTGAACAAAGACTTTTCCTTCAGCAATGGTTTCTCGGATGAAATGATACTTTATATCAATGTGCTTCGTCCTCTCATGATACATTTGATCTTTAGTCAAGTGAATGGCACTTTGACTATCACAGAAAATGGTAATACCACCTTGGTGCAAACTGAGTCCGCAAATAGACCCTTCAACGATAAGGCTTCTTTGATTGCCTCGGTCACTGCCATATATTCTGCTTCGGTAGTAGATAAAGCTACTACATGTTGTAATGTAATATTCCAACTAATAGCGCAACCACCAATGCAAAATACATAGCCTGTCAGTGAGCTTCTTTTGTCAAGATCACCTGCCTAATCTGAGTCTACAAAACCAACCAAAGTATTAGTATTTATCCCAAACTCCAAATGTGTGTTTGAAGTACCTCGCAAGTATCTGAGAATCCATTTCACAACCTGCCAATGTGCTTTACCGAGGCAAGCCATATACCGGCATACCACGCTCACTGCTTGTGAGATGTCTGGACGTGTATAAACCATTGCATACATAATACTGCCGACTGCACTGGAATAAGGAACCCGTGCCATGTACCTCTCTTTTTCCTCTGACTGTGGGAACTAAGCAGCTGATAACTTAAAATGAGCAGCAAGAGGGGCACTAACTGGTTTAGTATCTTTCATGCCAAACCTTTCCAAGACTTTCTTCAAGTACTTCTTCTGGGTCAGAAATAGCCTGTTGGATTTTCGATCTCTTTTGATCTCCATGCCAAGGATTTTCTTAGCTGCTCCCAAATCTTTCATCTCAAATTCACTTTTCAGCTGACTTTTCAAATTGTGAATTTCTGTTAAATCCTTAGCAGCAATGAGCATGTCATCAACATATAATAATAGGTACACAAATGAACCATCATTTAACTTCCGGAGGTAAACACAACTATCATACATGCTCCTGGAATAGCCATGACCCAACATAAAGGAATCAAACCTTTTATACCATTGTCTTGGAGACTGCTTTAATTCGTACAAGGATTTCTTCAACAAGCAAACATGATCTTCTTTTCCTTCAATTTCAAATCCTTTGGGTTGATGCATGTATATTTGTTCCTAAAGTTCACCATGTAAGAAAGTTGTCTTAACATCAAGTTGTTCTGATTCCAAATCATACATGGCAATGAAGGCAAGCAAGACACGAATAGAGCTATGTTTAACAACATGTGAGAAAATATCATTAAAATCAACTCCTTGTACCTGACTATAGCCCTTTGCAACTAATCGTGCCTTATACCTCGCATCTTCAACCCCTGGAATGCCATCTTTTTTCTTGAAGACCCATGTGCAACCAACAATTCTTTTTCCTGATGGCGGCTTCATAAGAGACCAAGTACCATTCTTGTGGAGAGACTCAATTTCTTCATTCATTGCAATAAGCTACTTGGCTGAGTCAGCACCAGAAACTGCTTCTGAATATTTTGATGGTTCTCCAATTTCTTCAGTTTCCTGTGCAACTAAAAAAGCAAATGTAACATAATCTCCAAACCTTAATGGTTGTTTACCTTCTCTTCTTGGTCTATGTTTAGCTATAGAATACTCATCTTCTTCTGGTTCAACTTCAGGAGTCTCAACTTCAGAAATTTCAGCTTCTGTCTCAACTTTAGGAGTTTCAACTGTATTTTGCTCCAAAGTTGATGAGCTTGGCTCAGAAGGAATGCCAATCTCAATCTCTACCTGGTTCTGTGTACTCTTTCCTTTATCTGTATTACAAGAACTAGAAGACTCTTTTCTTGAATGTAACATAGAGGATTCATCAAAAGTTACATCTCTGCTAATTATAAATTTTGGTGTCGTGGGATCAGGATACCATTGTCGGTATCTTTTCACTCTAGATGCATACCCAAAGAAAATGCACTTTTTAGACCTTGGCTCTAATTTTTCATCATTTACATGCATGTATGAAGAGAAACCAAATATCTTTAAATCAGAATAATTAGCAGGAGTACCTGACCACATTTCCTCTGGAGTCTTAAAGTTCAAAGGTGCAGAAAGAGCTCGGTTGACAATATAACAAGCTGTAGAGATAGCTTCTGTCCAAAAGGTGTTTGTCAACCCAGCATTTGAAATCATGCAACAAGCCCTTTCCAAAAGAGTTCTATTCATCCTTTCTGCCACACCATTTTGCTGAGGTGTCATTCTCGCAGTACGATATCGAGCAAATCCTTAATTCTTGCAAAATTCTTTGAATTCATCATTATAAAATTCCAAGCCATTATCTGTTCTAAGCCGCTTAACCTGTTTTCCTGTTTACTTCTCAATCAAAACTTTCCATTGTTTGAAATTTAAGAAAACATCACTTTTATTATTTAGGAAATAAACCCAAACTTTTCGTGAATAATCAACAATGAAAGTTAACATATACCTGGCACCACCTTTTGATGGGGTACATGAAGGACCCCAAAGNTAGTTTTCCCAGTAATATCTCTATCTATTTATTCTTTTGATTTCAAAATAGATTTGATATCTTTATAAGAGATATTATCTTTTCCATAGAGCGNTTCCTGTTTACTTCTCAATCAAAACTTTCCATTGTTTGAAATTTAAGAAAACATCACTTTTATTATTTAGGAAATAAACCCAAACTTTTCGTGAATAATCAACAATGAAAGTTAACATATACCTGGCACCACCTTTTGATGGGGTACATGAAGGACCCCAAAGATCTGAATGAATATAATCCAAATTACCTTTTGTTCTATGAATCGATGGAGATTTGAAATTGACTCTTTTCTGCTTCCCGAACACACAATGTTCACAGAACTCCATATTTTCGGTACTTTGGCCACATAAAAAACCTTTTTTGCTGATTATGGAAAGACCTTTTTCACTCATATGCCTCAATCGCATATGTCACAATTTGGTGATGTCAGAATCTGATTTATGTGATATTAAAACAGCAACAACACCTGTAACAGTAGATCCCAAAAGAGTATACAACGTACCAGATCTGCATGCTTTCANCAAGAGATTCTAGAGTGCCCAAAGAGATGAGATTTTTCTTCAAGTCAGGAACATGTCTAACATCGGTGAGAGTTCTCACCACACCATCGTGCATTTTGATTCAGACTGTACCTTTTTCAATAACTTTGCAGGCAGTATTGTTGCCCATCAAGATAACTCTACCTCCAATAGATTCATATGTGGTAAATAAATCCCGACTGGGACACATATGATAAGAACAACCCGAATCTAAAATTCACTCATTGTTAGATTTGAAACTATTATTAGTTGCTAAAAACATAGTTCCCTCAGTCTCATCAGCAGCTACACTTGCTTCGGCAGTGTCAATATTTTTGTGCTTATTTTTCTTCTGTATGCTTTTCTTTGTTTTTCAATTTAAAGCATTCAGAAATAATGTGACCTTTCTTATGACAATATTTGTACATGACATTTCTGTATCTGGATTTTGACCTTGATTTAGGTTTCTCACTACTTGAATCTTTCTTATTGGATCTACCTCTTATGAATAAGTTTTCCCCTTGGTTCCCACTAGTTTTCCCAGTAATATCTCTATCTATTTGTTCTTTTGATTTCAAAATAGATTTGATATCTTTATAAGAGATATTATCCTTTCCATAAAGCATAGTATCTCTTATATGTTTAAACGACTGGG
>AWOL01S0023253.1:364540-392916 GCA_000715115.1 Nicotiana otophora | reverse complement strand
ATAAGAAGAGAATCAAAAGTATCAAGATGTGTAAGTATAGAGGTACCTTCAGCCATACGAAAAGTGTAGAGTTTTTGCTTTAGGTAAAGCCTGTTTTCTACTGTTCTTTTCATATATAGGGTTTTAAGCTTTTCCCATATGTCTTTGGCTGAGCTTTCTGCTGTAACTTCACGCAAAACCTCATTTGAAAGATTTAAAATAATACATGCTTTTGCCTTTTTGTCTATGACGGCAAACTCCTCGTTCGTCATTTTATCCGACATCTTCTCCTTTCTTTGCAGTGCCAAATCTAATCCATCCTGAATTAGGATAGCTTCCATCTTTAATTGCCACATTCTGAAGTTTGCACTTCGGTCAAATTTCTCAACATAAGACTTTGTTAGAGTCATTTTGGCTATTTAAATTAACCCGGTTAGATTTGGATCTGATACCAATTTGTTAGGATTCGAAAACCGGGTAGTGCGAAATTTAGCCAAACAACGTTATAATGATAATAACAAAGACAATGCAAGTTGATAATAGCGGTAATTAAAGAAGATAAATAAGACACAAATTTAACGTGGTTCGGTCAAGGTGACCTACGTCCACAAGCGGAGAGAAGCAAGAGTACAAAAGAGAGTACAAAATTAGAGTAAATACTCTAATGACCAAATACCCCAAGAAAATAACCTCACAAGATCACTCCAAAGAAAGAGTTCACACAAGTGTTTCCCAATACTTACTCTCTTACAAAATACTCTATAATGAAATAAAGGAGGAGAAAGAAAGACAAGAGTGAAAAGCTCTTGAATTAGTGTGTTGGCAAATGAGGAGAAACTCCTCTATTTATAGCAAGAAATCTTTGGCCTAATAGTGGATATTATGTCATGGCAAATGTCATGATCCACAAATTTGGCCATATTTCTCATCTTTAACCCAACTCCTAATATCCTTTAATTTTATTTAAAGAAAATACTTTTGGGTTTATCTAACTTTGGCCAAATCATGTTTTTCCTATTGATATCTATATTAATGTCTTACTTATATGCATTTGATGTCAAATCTCATTCATTTAATACAAAACACTATTACCTTAGCTTACCTAAACTGCTTTCCTCAGTTGATTAATCTTTCAAATGGCTTGGATTTTGATATTTGGCTTAAAGTATATATATTTATATGTATATTACCTCATATTGTACTCGTGTTTCGTGGATTTCGGATGTAAAATGTATTGAATTATGCTTATTTATGGTATTTTTATATGTGAGAATCATCCGGAAGCAATAGGGGGCGAAAGATGTGAGATTAGAGCCAAAAAGGAGAAAAAGTTGAAAATGGCGATTTCCAGGGCCACAGGCAGCGTGGGGCTACCTGTGGTGCCATTTCCAGTATGCTTCTTTTCCCAGTTCCAGGATCAGCGCCTCATGCTACCCTGGGTGCTGGTGACGGAAAACATCTCCTACTTCGCTCGGGACAACGTTATTTCGGCCCAAGACCACTCTCCCCCTCCCAACTCGTATAAAAGCAAGTCCAAAACCTAATTTGGAGGATATGTAACATACATTGAAGGAGAATTCACGTAGAAGAACACACACTACGCTTGGATGGGGCTTATAACTAGTCTTTCTTCTCTTATCTTCTCTTCCTTTAATTTCATGTTCATTAGTTTTAGAGTTTTGGGCATTACATGAACGTTGTAGTTTGAAGTTTGAATTATTCTTATTATTTTATCATATTGGTTTATTTATTCAATTTTGTGCTTAATTATTTGATTTCTTGATCACCAATTGAATATTATCTACGAATCTAAGATTGAACTCGGGAGGGAGAATTCTAGATTGCATATAAGATTGAGTAGAGCGAGACCTTGAACTTAATTAATGGGGAACAGATTTGCGGTTAGGATAGGGATATACCTAATTGCCTTGCTTGGTTATTATACGAAAATTATTAATGCGTTCTTGTTAATCCTAATTCCATAGAAATATAGGCGTTAGGTAAACTTGAATAGGTGAGTAGTACTTCGGGAGAAGGTTACGAGTAATATTAGCCATGTCAACCAATAAACCAGATAAACTAATTAGATAATTTAAATGGAAGACTCAACGGGATTGTTAGCTAACTGTATAGGGTAAAATATGATATGACACGTGGCTGATTAAAATGAGGACACGTGGAATCCAAAATGGAATGGCTGAGGATCGAACACAGCCATTGTCCATTGCAACATTAAGAGCGACGGTCTGTTACAAAGAATTGGGCATTTACGCTCAATGTTACATCTTCATTAATTACCCTCATAATTGGCATTAAAGGAGGGTATGATCGTAGGACCTTTTTTCCAAGGCATAGCTATAAATAGTGAGCTCAGTTATCATTGTAAAGGACACGAATTCTCTGGCAAGAACATATATTATATTCTATACAAAGCTTTATATAATTTTACTTTCTTATTTTTGATCTTATCATTGCTGTGTTCCGAATTCGCTTTCACGGAATCACCATCTTTGTTATTTTACCTACATTCTAAGGCTAAGTATTGTGTATTTCTTCGATTATTATATTATTCCAGGATCAAATTAGTTCACTTGTCTAAAAATCACGTATAAATTCAATTATATTGTTTTACGGGTAAACAGTTTGGCGCCCACCGTGGGGCCTAGACAGTCGTGCAATTAAATTGATCCTTGCTTCTTTTACTAACGTATTTTTGACTATTTTGTCTTAGAAAAAGTCACAAAACATGGCAGATAACACTGTTAACGATGCACACAACCCTGAAATTTGTGGGCATTAGCCTCATTTCGAGGACTCAATCAGTAACACCCGCAATGAGGGGAATGACGCCATGACGGTGCATGACAGACGGTACCCTCGATAGGTTCGGGAGAGAACTCCCGATGATGCTGATGAGGAGCAAGTAGCGGATGTTGTGAGGATCCTGCAACATCAACATGCAATCATTCTAGGCCATCTCACTCGGCAGGATCAGGTTATGACAGAACTGAAGCATGCACTATCATGTGCTTCGAATAATGCAAACAGGCGCGATCTGATTCCTCCCGTTGTTCCCGCAGACCAAACAACACAGAGAGTCGATAACAACACTCCCAGGGGTGAAATTGGCTCTGATGGGGCTGGGGGGAGCAGATCGGGTCGTAATAACGAGAACGATTCACTCAAAGATGTGCTTTTATGGTTCATGAGGGAAGTAAATGCTCGTATTAATCAAATCCCGGGCACACCACCAGTATTGAAAGGCCTGAACTCGAAGAAGTATGTTTAATTACCGTAAAAGCCAAGTGCGGCACCAAAACTAATCCCGAAGTGCTTCAAAATGCCTGAAGTTCCAAAGTATGATAGAACTTCAGACCCACAGGAAAGGGAATGATCTAGCTCCTCACGAAATTGAATCTGTGTTTCTAAAGAAATTCGGCGAAACTCTCACGAGGGGAGCCTAACGTGGTATTCATTATTGCCCAAGCACTCCATAGATTCCTTTGAGATGCTCGCAGATTCTTTCATTAAAGCTCACCCCGGGGGCAGAAATGTGCAATCCTGGAAGGCCGACATATTCAGAATCGCACAAGGAGAATCGAAATTGTTACGAGAGTTTGTTATCAGATTCCAGAAAGAAAGAATATTTCTCTCGGCCGTCCCGGATGAATGGGCAGCTGAAGTATTCACCAAAGGATTGAATCCAAGAAGTTCAGAGGCTTCCCGGAAGCTGAAGGAAAGCCTGCTTGAGTTTTAAGAAACAACTTGGGCAGATGTTCATAACCAGTACGAGTCAAAGATAAGGATCGAAGATGACCAGGTCGGTTCTACATCATCAGCCAAAGGATGGGAGAAGAATAGAGAAAAATTGAAGGATGACTATGACGCGGATAGGCAGACTTCGAGGGGTCAGTTTTTGCCCTACGAGCGTACCGAAGGTTGTGGCAGAAATTTTTGAGCAGCAAACAAGTTCACCGCTGACGGAGAGGCTGATCGTGATTGAAACAATAAATCACTTCAAGATAAACAAACGTCGGGGCCTTGAGACCTTTCTTACCCCAAGTTGTCAAAATATAACTTCAACGTCAATATAGTGGAACTGGTGTCAGCCATGAGGAACATTAAAGAAGCACAATTCCCGAGACTATGAGGTCTGAGTTTAGCTAGAGGTATCCCAATTTATGATGCGAATACCACAAGACGAACGGTCATCGGATAGGGGACTGCCGACATCTTCGGGAGGAGGTGGAAACGCTATTGAAGAATGGTCATCTTCGAGAATTCTTGAGTGATCGAGCTGAGAACAATTACGGTCGCAACAACGTGGAATCTTCAAAAGCATGAGAAGAAAACCCATGCCATATGATCAACATGATCTTTGTGGGGAACGGGATTAATGGGTTCACCTTTTCGGCGGCTAAAAAGATTAAAGTATTGATAACTCACAACAAAAGACTCTGGGAAGACGATATCACTTTCACGTAGGAAGACGCAGACAGATTGCTGTTACCGCACAACGATGCACTGGTAATCTCTTTAAATGTGTTAGATTTTAAAATTAAGAATGATCTAGTGGATCTAGGAAGTTAGGCTAATATCATACAATGGAGAGTCTTGTAACAATCTAAACTCACCAGAAGCATTATTCCGGCGACAAAACTCCTCGCTAGATTCAACCTTGCGAGCGTGATGACCTGGGGAGAGATCTTGCTGCTCACAAATGCTGAAGGAATAATGAAAAAAATTCTCTTTGAAGAAGTGGATGGTGATATGGGATACAACATCATCTTAGGAAGGCCATGGTTACACGAGATGAAAGTTGTACCTTCGACATATCACCAATTACTGAAGTTTCCAACGCCTGAAGGAATCAAGCAGATAAGAGGTGACCAACCGGTAGTGAGGGAGATAAATGCAATCTCAGTTTCCAGTAGCAAAGGGAAGGAGTGCACGGCATAGCAATTACAGGGACTGACACCTACTTTCGAGTTAGAAGAGGTTATTCCAGGGGAAGAATCATCAGAAAAATATCAGGTGCCGAGATATTTCCAAGTTACGGAAGAAATAGACGCAATGAAATCCACGGTAGAGGAACTAGAGTAAGTGTCATTGTTTGAAGAATTTTTAGAAAGAAAATTTCACTTGGGAACAGGACTGCACCCCGAGCTCAGGTCTGATTTTATTGAATTTCTTAAAATTAATGTTGATTATTTTGTATGGTCGCACGAGGATATGACAGGTATCACGATGGAAATAGCCGTGCACAAGCAGAGTTTGGATCCTAACGTACCATCGTTATGACAGAAGAAGCGCCCTATTGCCGAGGCCAGGAATAAATTCGTCAAAGAAGAGGTAACCCGCTTGCTTAAAATCGGTTATGTCAGATAGGTAAATATCCAGACTGGATAGCCAATGTAGTAGTAATTCCTAAGAAGAACAATAAATTTTGTATGTGTGTAGACTATAAAGATCTTGATAAGGTGTGCCCGAAAGATTCATTTCCACCGCCAAATATCGATCAAATGATTGATGCCACGGCCGGGCATGAGTTAATGAGTTTCCTTGATGCCTATTCCGGGTACAACCAAATTAAGATGAACCCAGAAGATCGGAAAAAGACTTCGTTTATAACAAATTTCAGTACATATTGTTACAATGTAATTCCCTTCGGGTTGAAGAATGCCGGAGCCACTTATCAATGACTCGTAAATAAGATGTTTGAAAAGCAAATAGGAAAAACCATGGAAGTTTATATAGACGATATGCTCATTAAGTCTTTGAATACAGGTGACCACCTTAAGTATTTACAAGAAATATTTGATATCCTAAGGAAGCATAATATAAAACTCAACCCCGAAAAGTGCGCGTTTGGGGTCAGCTCCGGTAAGTTCCTACGGTTTCTGGTCTCACAAAGAGGAATTGAAGTAAACCCCGACAAAATCAAGGCCATAGAAGATATCCCGGATCAATTATCAAACATGAAAGAAGTACAAAGACTCACAAGAAGGTTAGCAGCTTTGAGCAGGTTCATTTCCCGGTCGTCGGAGAAGTGTCATCGCTTTTTTACATTGCTCAAAAAGAAGAACAATTTCGAATGGACGCTGGAGTGCTAGTAGGCTTTGAGGGACCTGAAGAAGTACTTATTAATCCCTCCATTTCTCTCGAAACCAAAAGAAGGAGAAACATTGCTAGCCTACCTCGCGGTTTTAGAAGTTGTGGTAAGTGCGCTTTTAGTCCGGGAGGACGAAGGTACGCAGTTTCCTATTTATTACTTTAGCAAAATTTTAATAGGAGTAAAAATTCACCACCCACATTTGGAAAAACTAGCCTTAGCTCTCGTAGACGCCGCTCGGAAGCTGAGGCCCTATTTTCAATGCCACCCAATAGTTGTGGTGAGCACTTTCCGTTTGCGGAACATCCTTCATAACCTCGAGCTCTCAGGCAAATTAGCCAAATAAGCAGTAGAAATGAGTGAATTCGACATAGAATATAAACCGAGGACTACAATTAAGTCACAAGTCTTGGCTGACGTCCTGGCCGATTTTATTCTGGGACTGCTTCCTCTGGCAACCAAGGAGGCAGTCATGGTGTTAGAATCGACATTACGGGTTTGGACCTTGTTTACGAATGGAGCCTCGAAGGTAAAAGGGTCCAGGCTCGGAATAGTTTTAATCACACCTTCAGGGGAAACCTTAAGGCAAGCTATCAGAACAATCCCTTTAACTAACAATGAAGTAAAATATGAAGCTTTGATTGCAGGACTCGAATTGGCCCGGGGGCTTGATTCCGAGGTTATCGAAATCAAATATGACTCACAGCTGGTGGTAAATCAGGTTTACGAGATCTTTGATACCAAAGAAGAACGTATGCAACAATATGTGGTAAAGGTCCAGGCTTTTTTGGCACAGTTTTGTGAGTTGTCGAAAACTCATATCCCGAGAGAGGACAATGCCGAAGCAGATGCATTAGCAAACTTAGGTTCATTGACAAAAATAAAGGGATCGGAGTCCAGAACGGTGGTACAACTGATGAGCTCAGTCCTTGATACAGATGGTTACTACGAGGTGAATTCGGCTAGTTTGGTCTTGGACTGGAGGAACGAAATAATCAACTACCTCGAGCACAGAAAGTTGCCCGACGATCCCAAAGTATCACGGGCGTTACGCACCAAAGCTATACGTTATAGCTTCAAGAAAGAACAATTGTATAGAAAATTTTTCCAAGGCCTGCTGGCCCGGTGTTTGGGAGCGTCAGAAACTGACTATGTCATGAGAGAAATCCACGAAAGGATATGCGACAATCACTCAGGTGCAGAGTTTTTGGTGCTGAAATTGATACGGGCAGGATATTATTGGCCTCGCATGGAACAACACGCCAAAAGCTTTTGTACGAAAATGTGATAAGTGCAAACGCTATGCATCACTAGTACATTAACCGGCAGAACCCTTACATTCGGTTCTATCTCTATGACCATTCATGAAATGGGGGATGGACATCGTCGGACCGCTGCCACCGACTCCCCGAAAGGTAAGGTTTTTTTTTAATTTTGACTGATTATTTTTCTAAATGGGTGGAAGCAAGTTCTTGTCAGAATATTGGAGAATGTGAAGTGGTCAATTTCCTATGGAAAAATATAATTTGCAGGTTTGGAATACCAAAAGAGATATCATGAGACAATGGGCCACAGTTTATCGGTGCAAAAGTTACAAAGTTCCTCGAAGGCTTGAAAATAAAGAGAAACACATCTTCGCCTTATTATCCGAGCACAAACGGTCAAGCAGAGTCGACAAACAAAGTGATAATTCAAAACCTCAAGAAAAGGTTGGAAGCAACGAAAGGCAAATGGCCCGATGAGTTGCCCGGAGTTCTATGGGACTACCGAACAACGGCCAAATCAAGTGTAGGAGAAACTCCTTTTTCCCCCGCGTACGGTGCTGAAGCCCTAATCCCAGTTGAGTTAGGTGAACCACTTTGAGATATTCATAGACAAATGAAGAATCAAATGACGAAGCAATGCTAATCAACTTGGAACTGCTCGAGGGATGCAGGGACTTGGCGCATGTAAGAATAGCAGCTGAAAAGCAGAGGATGGAGCAATATTACAATAGAAGGGGCAATTTTCGTTTTTTCAGTAGGAGACTTGGTTCTATGGAAAGTAACACAAAATACCCGGGAGCTCAATGCAGGAAAGCTAGGTCCAACGTGGGAAGGTCCCTACCGGATTTCAACTATCACTGGGAAAGGTTCATACGAGTTGGAGAACCAGAATGGGGACAAGTTGCCCAGTAATTGGAATGTGGCACAACTTAAAATATATTATTGTTGATGAACAACACTCAAACAGAAAGTATGTGTTGCACTTTTTTTCCTTTCGTTTAGTTTTTGTCCCAATTGGATTTTTTTGGCAAGGTTTTTAACGAGGCAGCGACAGACAGCAGCAATAAGACCTTTGATAGCAAGGCAAACGAACAAGCTTCCACTCGGGGATGATTAGGTAATTTTTGGTTCGATAGCAAATTCCCACCGGGAAGTTACGTTTGTTACCGAACAGAGGTTACCCGACCGTTCACGGGCACAAACCACCAGAGGACTGTTAGGTATTTTTTTGCTCGATAGCATGGATTCCTAAGGGGAAATAATATATGTTGCCGAGTGAAGGATTACCTAGCAATTCATTGGTGGGACCTTTGAAGATACAAGACTTCCAGTGTTCCAATTCGCATTCTTCACATTCAAATACTGGGGGGAATGATATGAGGATACGGCAACAATGACTTCCACGTCAACCGGGAACGCAAATCTTGAGACAAAATGCATCATCTGGACCGGAGACTACGCAGCCAGCCCCGTAGAAACAAGTTATACAAGATAGTCACAAGTAATGGCAATCTCTTTTCTGCAGAGCAAAATGCTTATGTAATTTCTGAAAATAGAATGAATAAAATGAAATCCTTTTTTTAATCTTGTTTTTTGTCTGAACGATGAGCTAACTTTGTCATTTGAAAGTTAAACAAGTACTTCAAATGTTAGTGTCGTAATGAACAAGAGATGTCCTCTTCAAGAGCACCGTAAATATAAGAGGGCCCTCTCTTATAAAAACCCTCACGTTAAAGGGTTGGTTCCGGAAGAATCAATGCCCAGAATCCAAAATGCCATCGGAAAAAAATAAATCCGAAGCCGCATATGAAAAGGACGCAAAAATGCTATGAAAAGGACGCAAAAATGCGCAAATATTCATAGAAACCCTCATGTAAAAGGGAAACTTGCGCAAATATTCATAGAAACCCTCATGTAAAAGGGAAACTTGCGCAAATATTCATAAAAATTCTCACATAAAAGGGATAATACTCGGAACCAAAATGCTTCGAAGAAAAGGCATTAGAAACTACATATAGTAAAGCGTGAATTGAACAACATACGCAGAATGCTCGAGCAAATGCAAAAGTTAAAGGCTTGCATGGATATTCAAACGAAAATAAGACTCAAACGACACTTGAACAAAACAATATCTCTTCATTTACAAGAACGGGCCAAAATGTTACAAGCACAAAATGAGAAAACAAAGAAAAAGTTAAACTGCAGCGCCTCCGAAACAAGGAGGAAGAGAAGTATCTGCATTGCCGGGAAGAGTAGTTGCTTCCACCGATGGCTCAACGCTTTCCCCAGTTTGGTCTTAGGCCTCATCGACTTCCAATCCTTCTTCAGTTTCTGAAAACTCGAAACCAGAATCAGAAGAACCTGGAGCATCAAACTACGTCGGGAGTCCATTTTTCGCAGCCAACTCAAGCTCTCGGGCCTTAGCAATTTCGACATCAACATGAATAATACCATCTTTGGCCTCTTCCAAGGTTTTTCTCCTCATGCTATACATGGAATAAGTTTTTTCAACAATGAGGGAAGCTGCTCGGCGCTTAAGTTCTTCTTTGAGTTGGGTAACCTCGGCAGAAAGGTTTTTCCGGGTGGATCTAGCAGATTAGAGGCTGGCATAGAGCTCGCGAACAGTTGAACTAAAGAGTATATTATGCTCGATAGTTTTCACCTCCATAGCAGCAAGTTCTTCACTTTTGGAGTTCAAGACTGTTTCCAAGTTAATCACTTTTTCAGCGGAGGCAGCCTCGCGGTCGGTTGTCGCAAGAACGGCGTCCTGGACTTCTGCCCATTTGGCCTTGGCCTCATCAAATCTAATCCTCAGTGGCCTAATTTCTTGGTTAAGGGTTATCACTTCTTGCTCACTTTGCTGCAAATGAGCCTACAAAACAATGGACTCAGTAGCTCTGGTTTCCAGTTCCGAAAGGCGGAGAACAGTCTGATCCCGTCCAGAAGTAAGTTTTTCGCTCTCACGAATCAACCTTTGAAGACCCTCAGAAGCAATAAAGTTGGCCTATAAAATAAGAAGAGGTAAAATTTATAATACATTCGTTCAAAGTAGAAGAAATAACAGAGGAAGGAAAGAACGTACCGTTGCGGCGTTATGTATGGCATTGTTCAACAAACACTCTCCCGAGAGTATCTGAATCTTTTCCTAGTCTTTTTCTGAAGCCAAGGGCTTCAGGTAATTAGCAAGCTCCACCGGCCGTGATAGCAGGTTGCACCCAGTAGAGACCGAAAGAGTGAAGTTCCTCCTCCTTTGTGGATTTTCAGAAGAAGAAGCATAATTTTGCCCCAAATTCCCATGAACCGGGGACTGTGGAAGAGGAACACCTTCTTCACGGTCAGGTGCGGCCGATGGAGGTGATGTAGCAACTGTTGGCGAAAGAGTGGATGAAGATGGAAATGATGTAGCAGTTGCTAGTGTTGGTGAAGGTGGAGATGAAACTGATGGAGTTGAAGAGTGAGAAGCAGCTGCATCAAATGCAGTGCTGGTTGTTTGATGCTCGCCAACCAAATATAGAAAGGACCTGGTACTCAGCCCTGCAGCACCGGTTGCAGCAATTGGGGCCTGAAAATGGGAGTTGGTATATTCTACCAAATCAGATTCTCCCCAAAGTGTCGAGACATCGTCTTCAGTTGGTGTAACTATCTCAACAGGTCGAGTATTCTGTTGAGATGATGAGGATCGTCGCCTTCTTTGAAAAGAAGCTCCCTCATCAAAAGCTTCATCATCATCATCAATCATCACGGTGTCTACGACCGGACCAGAAGGAGGACCAGTCATCATCGCCACTGGAGATGACTCGAGGGCTGCAATTTTTGCCCATTTATTCCTTTTCTCGACCGCAGAGGAACGTCTTCTCTTTGTTTGTTTATCCTTCGGCCAGGGACTCCGTAAAAAAATATTTACACCCGAAACAAGCCCGGAAATACCTGTTCAAGTGCTTCCTGAAGCAGCCTCGCTGCATCAACAAGATCAGCCAGAACGTCCTCCTTGGGGGCAGTAACAGAGCTCGCAGATAGACCTAATTCCATGAACAAAGTCAAAAGGATTCAACCAAGTTCTTCATATACAAAAATGGAAGCAAGGTAAATTAGAGTTACCATGATTTTTGGCCTTCCACCCGTATTTAAGGACCAGTACTTTCCATAAACGAGTTTTAGGCATTGTGACGTCCAAAATCTTCTGAACCCACCGGTTCAAACATTCTACCATCGGTAAGAGCCATCTAGTTGCTGAAACATGCGGAGGATGAAGAGATGATACAGCCATAGAAGAATATTTGGTAAGGGGAATATTATACAAATAACTTACGAGTGCGGTTCCAAGCATCCGGAAAGGATGAAGCCGTTGTCGGAATGATGTCATTGGTGGAAACTGCAACAAACCGTTCCATCCACCCACGATCGTTGTCATCATCCATGCTGGACAACAAAGCATGGTGTCCACGCTTGCAAAGGTTTATCATTCTCCCGTGGAAGATTTTGGGGGAATAGATATTCATCACATGAGCTAAGGTTAGCTCCTCTCTAGTTTCTTGGCACAAGCGTTGGAGGCAGGGGATCGTCCTCCACACTGAAGGACTTACCTGTGCCAAACATACCTGGTAGCAAAGGCAAAACTCTGCAATCACGGAACTGAGCTCTCCGCTAAAAGAAAACGCACCCAAAGTAAATGGATATGTGAAAAAGTATGTAAGACCTTCCTTGGGAAGGGTCACTCGCTCCGATAGATCATGAGCAATAATTTCCAACTCATTGCAGCGACAGTCCTCCTTCACAGCAGGAATACTGGAAGGACGAATGCAAGAAGGGTACCTACAAATAGCCCATGTACGAGGGTTAGCAATAGGAAATTTCTCTTCAAAATCCTTCGAAGTACTAAGCCTTCTTGGGATGATAGAATCTACTGTTGGAGGAATGGAATCCTCGGTTTTGTTCTTATTCTTTGTAGAACCACCACGTTTGGAGGAAGAAGCCATTGAAAAAGAAGAAGATAAAGAGTTTGTATTTGAAGAAAATTAGAAAAAGGATGGAAAACAAGGATGCAAATCAGAAGCTCAAGCAATTGTGAAACGCAAAGGAAAAGAAAGTTGCGTATAAGTAAAATTTTGGCGGCTAAATTCATGGCCATGATTATCTCGGTAATGGGCAAACGTTGTGCTGAATCATGGGATGACGCGTGTTCGGGGCATTAAATGCGGAGAGACGTGCGTCTAATCAACCGTTAGAGACCATGAGAGGAAATTATAGTAATTCCAACCAAAAAGGTATTTCTACCAACTTTCCGGTAACACAAAGTTATGTCACCGGAAAGTAGGGGGACTATCTGTATAGGGTAAAATCTGATATGATACGTGGGTGACTAAAAGGAGGACACGTGAAATCCAAGATGGAATTGCTGAGGATCGAACGCAACCACTACACTTGTCGCCGGAGTGGATAACGTTCATAAAAGTGTATTAAATGCCCTGTGCCCGGTAGCATTTACTAAGGAATATTCTACAGCATTAAGAGCGACGGTCCGTTAAAAAGAATTGAGCATTTACGCTCAACGTTACATATTCATCAATGACCCTCATAATTGGAATTAAATGAGGGTATGATCCTAAGACCTTTTTTCCTAGGCACAACTATAAATAGTGAGCTCAGTTACCATTATAAAGGACACGAATTCTCCGGTAAGAACATATATTATATTCTATACAAAACTTTATACAATTTCACTTTCTTATTTTTTGATCTTATCATTGTTGTGTTCGGAAACTGCGTTCATTCCCCATGGGGGTGGTGAAGGGAGAGCCCCAATTGGTGTATTTACCATCTTTGCTATTTCACATACATACTAAGACTAAGTATTGTGTATTTCTTCGATTATTATATTATTCCAGGATCGAATTAGTTCACTTGCCTAGAAATCACGTATAAATTCAACTGTACCGTTTTACGGGTAAACACTAACCCATAGCTCTAGAATACCGGCTCCCATTGAATTTGTGTCTAATTTCGCAAACTTGTTTTTCTTTAATCTCTTAGTTTGTTACTGTAGATTAGTTTTAGTTAAATATTCATAGTTAGATATTCGCTTGGATAGATTAATTGTGTTAGTTTAATTTAGTAAATAGTGAATCACAAGTCCCTGTGAGTACGATATCTGAACTTAACAATCCTATATTACTTGTATGATCACGTATACTTACGTGTGCGTTTGGGAGCGACTGATATCTATCTTGTTTATTCTCGAACGAAAATGTTTTCCAAGAAAAAACTAATTACAAATTACTAAAATTCGAGTGCCACTAGAATTGCTTTAAGGAAGTAAAATCAAACATATTTTTCCAATATCGAATTCAAACATTCACAAAAGCACAGAAGTTAATTAACAATAAAAGAAAAACAAAACAAATAAATCGTTGCATAATCCAACTACAACTAGAGAATTATATTAGGCTTTTAACACATTTTGTCGCTTGGTCAAAAATATTTATTCTCTGAATGACATTGTCTTATAATAAATCAATTTTTATTTTATGTGCTAACAATCAAGTTTTATTGATGTCATTTATTTTTCTGAATATTTTCTGACTTTTATCATGGACAACTTCCACTTACCATATTTTAACGTTTCTCACAAAGTTCAAATAACGACCAAGTATATCATTCAAATTCAAGTCTTGAAATCAGCTCTCTTATTAACTTCAAAAATTACGCGCTTGTTTACCCGTAAAACGGTACAGTTAAATTTGTAATGTGACTTAAAAACACGTGAATTAGCTTGATGCAAAATATAAAACAAATAAGAACTGAAATGAGATTTTGAAATAACTTTAAAAGAAACACGAGCCTGGCTAAGTGTTTAGCTTCTCCGATAGTAACAGCAAGAGCAATGTTAAAAATAAAGAGAGCAATTTTATAGAATGGGAGCAGATTATAGCTTTTTTGTACAGAGTATTTCATGTTTACAATGGATACTAATCCTTTTATTTTATAGCTTTAGGGAGACAAGATCTCCAAATCAAGCTCCTTTTGAATGAAAATAAAACCGTCATTGATGACTACATAACGGTTGACTTTAAATACAGAAATTTTTTGTAACGGCTGCTCATTGAATGCGGTCTTTTCCATTCGATGTTTTACTTTGAAATCTTTGTTCTCGGATTCAATGTCTTCGGGACTTACTCAGCTCCGGTCACAAGCTTGCATCCGGTGCCAGCTATTTGCTGATTCACATCTTTTCTGTCTTTAATTTCACGTGTCATCTCGTCATTTGTCTAACTGTCGCTAACTAATTTTATCCCATACAGATAGTCCCCCTACTTTCCAGTAACTTAACTTCGTGTTACCGGAAAGTAGATAAGATCTCTTTTCCTGGCGGAAAAATTCCTGAACGATTTCTGACACTTGAAAGGACGCACGTCTTCTCGCTTTTTATGACTCGAACACATGTTACTCCGTGATTCGGCAAATATTTCTGCCAGTTTTTGAGGTAAGCATGACCACGATTTTTGTCGTCTATAAACTTCTTCACTACTCATCACTTTTACCCTTCGCTTTTGCAAATCCTTCTTCTTCTTTGAATCTCCTTAGAACCCTACTGCAAAATTCCTCTTTCTCAGTTCACAAATTTCTTACCATCATCATGTCTTCTAATACCGTTGTCATCGAAAACTCTGGTCTTCTCTCCGGTGGAGGCCCTAAGAAGAACAAAGAGAAGGAGCTCGATGTTGAATTCGAACCTCCTACCATTAATACCATTATTCCTCTCCAACATGACTCCCACTTAGATCTTCAAGTCCAAAAAGAACCCATTAACCCTAAAAATGACAGATTCTAGCATGTTCACATATATCATTCTTCCATACATCCTGCTAGCATCATGTCATGAAGAGGGATTGCGATTGGAATGCCATCGACACCATTGCCGCTAATAAAGTGGAAAAGGTCACCTTCTCCAAACCGGGGTTCATGTATGTTTATACATACCTCTTCACTTTGGGAGTGAGTAAAGGAATTCACCCTATAATTTTAGAATTCTACCATCGGTACCAAATCTGCTTGGCTCAAGTAGGTCCATCAATATGGCGTACGGTGGTTTGCCTCCGAAAATTATTCTCCAAGACCGCGAAAACCCTAACTCTCGCACACATGATCAACCTCTACGCCCCAAAGATCTTTTGTGGGAGGGGGGGGGTGCTAAAGCTCAGAAAACGTGGTCAACTATGCTCTCCTTACCAACGTTGATAACGATAATGACCATAGATGGATGGAACGATTCGTTATCATTGCTATCGTGGGCATCCTCCCGACAACAACACATGTTATTTCTGAATCGTGGAATCTTCTTCGTAAGTATTCGGATATCTTTTCCTTTCCATGTTTAAAAAGACTTTCCTCTTTTGTTAACTTTGCATTTTTCTTATTCCAGCTACTCATTAGGAACCACCACGAGTTCAGAACCTGACCCAATGGGTATAGAAAATGTTGGATATTTCTACACTGAAATCTCGAAGGTGGAAGGAAATGGCTCCTAAATTTAATTGGAAAGCCAAAAATCATGGTAAGTAAAGGTTCTTTCTTTCTTTTTTCTTTCATCTTTTAGCATGACTCGAAATCAATTTGTTAACTTTCTTTTTGCAACACACATGACTTCCGAAGGGATCTGTTGTCTGCCCTGCCGTCGAGGTTCTTGATGATCCGGAGAAATCCCAACGGGTATTATAAAATGTCCTTAACCGGAGGAGAGCTCGTTAATCTACTCTTGCTTCCGGTGAAGGTGCCTCCTCCCGGAGTCCCCAGCCCAAAGATAAGAAACCAAAGAGAAAGCATACCTCATCGGCTGAGACTCAGGAGAAGAAATTGAAAGAAACACCAACCAGACTGGCCACAGTAGTCCTTGATGATGAACCAACTGCTAACGAAGCGGCTCCCCTTCAGAGAAGAAAAAGATCTTCATCATCTCAATCGGATGCTCAACCGGGTGAGCTTCGAACTCCACAATCGGGAGAAGTTCTAGAACTCTTCACGAAAATAGGATTGGCTGAAAACGCTTCATCTCGTTTTCGAATCTCCATTGTTACTTTCGGTAAAAGGAGTTCAACCCCTAACCTTCCCCCGCCATCAGCTTCTGAGTCTGTTGCAATCGCATCTCCTTCTACACCAGCTTCTACCTCTCTATCGGCCCCATCCGAATAGATAGAAGATGTTCCTTCTCCACGGTCACCCCACCATGGAAGTTTGGGGAACACTTACCCGGCACGTACTCAAAACCCTAATGGAAAATGGAGTGTCATACTCACAGTTTCGAATGAGTGCCACGTACTTTCTAGGCCGGTGGAGCTTGCCAACTAATTGAAGTCGCTGGCCACAAAAAAAAGATTAGAGAAAAATGGACTCTCTATTTGCTAAGTGTCTTTTAAATAACATCATGCATTGTTCGGCGCAGGTATCAATCTAACCTTCTTCTATCTTCTTTTTCATTTATCATACTTTGCATAAATTACATTAGCTTTAACCTTTCCAGGCCAACCTTCTTGCTTCTAAGGGCCTTCAAAGGTTGATTTTGGATAAACAAGAACTTACTTCAGAACGAGATCAACTTTTGACCGAACAAAATCAGTTTGTCGAGTGCCTCCCGGTGTTGGAATCAAAACTTGCTCAAATGGGTGAGCTCGAAGCTTGACTAGAGCAATCCGAGTAAGACAGAATAGCCCACATCCAATAAGATGCTCAATTACATGAAGATCTTAAGGAGGCGAAGGCTATATAGGCTGAACTATATGATGTCGTGACTACTGCGATCGAGCGTGAGTCTGCCTTTATGGAGAAAATCAACAATTTGGAGGCTAGCTTACGCTCCAAACCTAAAGAGGCTACCACTGCCGAGGAAAGGAGAGCCAGAATGGAAGAAAGGCTAAAAATATTATGGAGAAAAACCAACTTCATGCAACACCAACATCGAACTTGATTCCAGAATCGGCATTGTGAGAGCCAAAAATGACAATCTCTAATCAAAGATTGAGAAACTCTGAGCTAAACTCTAAGACCAGGAAGATTCTATCCTCTTCGAGAAAACCTATACCATTTATCACTTAAAGAGGAAAACCTTTGAGAATGCCAAAGAAGGTATTGCAATCATCGATGATTGCATTTACAAAGCTCGTGATTTGGAGAGAACTGCTCTCGAGAACCTCCCTTCTCGGCCCGCTACCTCTGACTCTTCAAAAATGAGCTTCAGGTATTCGGGAATCGAAGAGGAAGCTGAAGAAGAATAAGACAAGGATGAAGGCTTCGAACCAAAAATGGAACGACCTTCTCCTGAAAAGGAAAATGAAGACTCTTCTCTCCCTTCGAGCTCTGGCAGCAAAAACAACTGATGTATATATTTTTCTTTTCTTTTATAACTATGTCAACTTCTTTATTGAGTTTGGAATTTTAATTGATGTAAGAAATATTTTGCTTCAGTGTTGCGCAAAAAATACTTTCTTTTATTTAACTGGCGAAGCTTCGGGAATTCTTTTCACATCCGATAACTTTTGATCCCAGGCATACACATTTCTGGAATCTACCCTTTGACTATGAGGGTTTAATAAGAGAAGGCCCTTATGTTTACAGTGCTCTTGAAGAGTACGTCTTCTGTTTATTCCGGCCCAAGCATTTGAAGTTTAAACTAACTTTCAAACAAAAAAATAAATTAACTTATCATTCAGACAAGAAATAAGATAAAAATAAAAGGGCTTTGATTTATTCCCTCTATCTTTAAAAGTACATTTACATAAACATTCATTTGCTTGAGTAAATAAAGTTGTCAATACATATGGCTAACTTATACAACTTATTTCTACAGGGTGGATCATGTAGTCCTCGGTCCTGATAAGACATAGATCCCGATTCTAACAGTCCCCGGTCTTTGTGACACTTTTAGTGCATTAATATGTAATAGTTACCCCCATTGTTCAGATACTAAGTATGAGAATTTGAACACTGGAAGTCTTGTTTTTTCCAATGACCCTTTATTCGTAGTATACTTTACATTGTTACCTCATATCACAACCCCAATTTTCCTCCGTAGAATGTCGTGATGGCACCTATTCTCTAAGACTAGGTAAGCCTAACACTTGCTGATTATTAATGAAATTTAACTAATTTAACTGCAATACCTTAAATAATATCTGTAACAACATAGTTGAACCCACAACAGTTACATAACCCCAAAACCGGTAGTACAAGTCATAAGCCCTTCTAAAAGTAACTATCTATAATGAATATCATTGTTCCGGAGTAATAGGAAATAATGGAAATAAATACAGCAGAAGGTGACTTCGGAGCCTGTGAACGTCCAGCAGGTGTACCTTGAAGTCTCCAGCCGCACAAGCATAAGTCTAAAAACCAACTCGATCCGAAGTAGCTGGTTCTGCACAAAAGTGTGCAGAAGCGTAGCATGAGTACACCACGGTGGTACCCAGTAAGTATCAAGCCTAACCTCGGTAGAGTAGTGACGAGGCCAGGTCAAGACACCTACCGAACATGTAAACTTGTGCAGTATATGACATAAAGCTAACAAGGAAAGAATATAATGAAAGACCAATAGCAAAAAGAATTCAAATTACAATCAACAGTGAAGATAAGGGGAACACGAATAGCAACGAGAACTAACCAAATAATTAAGCAACAACATAGTCGGGGTACGGGTGAAGTATGAATGTGTTAAAGTAGGGAAAACGATGACAACTCAACCAATCAAATCATTCCTCATACATGAATTTCAACAATCCCATTTCTCGTAATCTCAGATCATAAATCACAACTTCTAAGCGTTACACACATGGTACCTTGTGCCCACATTTTCCATACCACTTTCATAGGGCAAAATCCACGTGCTACCAGGTACATAGTATCCATGTCAAATGCTAATAAATAATATTCGAAGGATCTATTCATATATAATAAAGTAAACTTGCAGTTTCTAAACCAAACAGGAAATCAATGAGAAAATGAGTTTATTTTTGAAAACAGTTGGGTGAAGAGAATAACATTTTCAAATAAAATAAGGCATCGGATAAGCTACTAATTTGAATAAAAAATTTAATAAATTAAAACATAATATTAATTCCTTTTTAAGTAAAGTAGAAACATCAGATAGGGTAGGGAGATTGAGTTGAGAAATCGATTAAAGTGAAATATGACGACTATTAAAAATAGTAAGGTACCGAATGAAACAACGAGTTTTAACTTAAGAGTCACATAAGGTAAGCATGTTATTAATTCTTTTGTTTAAAATCGTTATGTTACTAACAACTCAATAAGGTATGAGATAATGACTCGGCATAGTAAATTCATATTGAAATCAATTCACCAAAATAATAGTAATAGGAAAGAAAATCAGGAAATGACAGCAAAGTAGAAAACTACAGAAAATAACTCAACCCTCGAAAACCAGTAAAAAAACCCAGAAATACCAATCCTCAAAGTCTCGTACAAAAGAACTGAAGCTAATATATTACAACAAGGAATACAAAACACATAAATTATTGCGGTGCGCAACCCGACCCCACCGTACAACACGATCTTCCCTTATTCCACCATGTAAATATTAATAATAATAAGTAAATATATTTATTATGGTGCGCAACCCGATCCCACCATATAATCAGAGTCAATATCATAATTCTCCCTTATTTCACCATATCAATCCACCCTTATTTCACCTGTTGCGATGCGCAAACCGATCTCACCGTGTCAATATAAATCCTCCCTTATTTCACTTGTTGCGGCGTGCAACCCGATCCATAAGTAAATCAATAACATCAACAATCCCATACTCAATTTACAAAAATTTCTATAATCATAGGGTATGAGTACATGGCAATGAAGGAATCACGTAAAAAAATCAAGGAACGCAACAAATATTTAAAAAGGCAACAGAACAAGTGAATAATGTGACAACTATGGTGTGCAATTACGACAATTAAGGCAAGTAACAGATAAGCACGGAGTCATGGAAGGGACTCAACAATTAAAAGGTAACGAGACAATAAGAAAGACAATAACCTCAACTAAAGCATGTAAGGACAAAATGACAAGTAAAGGGTACAATAAGTGCTAACAACGTCAAATAAAGCATGTACGAGTAGAATAATAATAAGAGACATAACCCGTCAGGACAACTCAATTAAAGGCATGGAAAGATTCTAGCTAACCCAAATCGGTCAAATACCATATATAGTCCGTGTACCCACTCGTCACGTAACACAATTAGCACAATTAACTCGAATCCTAAGGGGTAGTTTCCCCCACATAAAGTTAGGCAAGACATTTACCTCAATTCGACCAAATCAATACTCAAATTAGCTTTTCTTTACAAACTCACCATCGCTCAGCTCAATCTAGCCAAAGACGACTTAAATACATCAAACAATACAAGAGAAAACAATTTCAATTAACAAAGCTATAATCTTTATATAATTTCTAAAATGTCAACAAAAGTCAACCTCGGGCTTGTCCGGTCAAAACCCGGGTCCAAGGGTAGGTCTTGACTACCTATAGCCCCACAAGTCCATATACGTATTTTGTTTCCAAATCTAAGTCCAATTCGACTCTAAATTCCTAAATTTTCATTTTTCAAAACTTTGGCAAAAATTTCCAAATTTTCCCTTAGATTCTCATGAGTCTGATGTTAAATCTAATATATAATCACGTAATATAATTGAAAATTGATTAAAATTACTTACCTAATAGTTTGGTATGAAAATCTCTCCACAAAATCGCCTTTCATCGAGGCTAGGTTTGAAAACATGATAAAATGAAGCTAAGTCTCGGAATACTCAGCTATATGCAGGCTGCAGATGTCGCATTTGCGACACGGAGTTCGCAATTGCGACCCTCGCAAAAGCAAAGAATCTTTTGCAAAAGCGAAGCTTGAACAGTTCTGTTGCCTTCACAAATGTGAAAAAAATGTCGCAAATGTGGACACTGGTCTTTCGCAAAAGCGACCCTACCCAGCCTAGGCTTCATTGCAAATGCGATACAGAGTCCGCAAATGCAAACTCTACAGGCTTCACAAAAGCGATCATTTCTATGCAAATGCGAGTCCCTTCCTTAGCAGCGCAGTTTCGCAAATGTGAGGACTACCTCGCAAATGCGATTGTCGCATTTGCGACAAAAACATCGCAAATGCGATGGAACCAGTACCATCACTCAACAACTTAACAAAATCAATCTGAAACCTATTCGAAACTCACCCGAGCCCCCGAGCCCCCGAGCCCTAGAGGCTCCAAACCAAACACCCACACCAGTCCAACAGCATAACACGAACTCGCTCGCATGATCAAAACATCAAAATAACCTCTAGAAGCACGAATCAAGCGCCAAAATGCATGAAAATCACAATGAACTTCAAGAACTTATAGAATCGCAACCAAGCATCCGGACCATATCGAATCAACTCCAAATGACATCAAATTTTGTAGGTAGGTTCTATATGACTAAACGGACCTATTCCATGTCCCGAAACTAAAATCCGAACCCGATAGCCTTAAAGTCAAATCATGGTCAAACTTAAGAAAATTCCAAACTTTTTAATTGCCAACTTCTGCCAAATGGTGCAGAAACTTTCTAGAAACATCAAATGTAAATTCGGGTATACGCCCAAGTTAAAAATCACCATCCGGACTTATCAGAACCATCAAAACTCCGATCCAAGGTCAAATACACAAAAGTTAAACCTTGGTCGATTTTTTCAACTTCGAGCTTCTCAAATGAGGGTTGCTCCTGAAAATCATTTCTGAACCACTCAAAAACCCGAGCCGATGATGCACGCAAGTCATAATACACTATGTGAAGTTAATCATGACCTCAAACTGCCGAACCGGACACAACTGTGCAAAACGACCAGTCGGGTCATTACACCTCATTAAAAACCTTGCTAGAAAAAACAAGTTGGGACAAAAACTAGACGAAGGGAAAAAGGGTGCAACACATACTTTCAGTACCAGCAAGGATCTTTAGCAATAATATCTTTTGAGGTGAGTCACGTTCCAATTTCTTGACAATTGAATTTCATCTTGATTTTCCAAATGATATGAACATTTACCGATTATATATTTACCAGTTATAGCTGAAATTCGGTAAGGTCCTTCCCACGTTGGCCCCAGCTTCCCAGTGTTAACTTCCCGAGTACTTTTAGTTACCTTCCTCAAAATCAAATCCCCGACTTTAAAATATAGAAGATTTACTCTGCGGTTGTAACACCTTTTCGTTCTTTGCTTTTGTGACATCATCTTCACATATGCCATATTTCGATGCTCGTCAAGCAATGCTTGCTAACATTCCGGAGTTCACACGAAATCATTCTTTTTTTCAAAAGCGAAAAAAATGATGGCATTTCTCCGAAGACCTCGAGATAAACCTGCTTAGGGCCGCCAGCCTGTCGGCCAACCTCTGTAGCTCTTTCACTCTTGTTAAGTGGTCTGGGATGTCCTCGATAGCTTTGATATTATTAGGGTTTACTTCAATTCCTCTTTAAGAGACCAAAAACCCCAGGAACTTACCGGAACTAACTCTGAAGGCGCACTTCTCCGGGTTGAGATTCATGTTGTATTTTCTTATAACATCAAATGTTTCTTGGAGATGTTTCAAATGATATCTTGCATTAAGAGACGTAACCAACATGTCATCAATATAAACCTCTACTGTCTTACCTATCTGTTGTTCAAATATTTTATTAACAAGCCTCTGATAAGTGGCTCTGCATTCAAGTCTGTAAGGCATCACATTATAGTAGTATGTGCCAAAATTTGTTATAAATGAGGTCTTTTCCTGATCTTTTGGGTGCATCTTAATTTGATTATACCCGGAATAAGCAGCAATAAAACTCATTAACTCATGCCCGGTCACATCATTAATCATTTGATCAATATTTGGCAATGGGAAAGAGTCTTTAGGGCATGTCTTATTTAAGTCTTTATAATCTACACACATTCTAAATTTATTGATCTTTTTAGGCACTACCACTACGTTAGCTAGCTAATCGGGGTAATTTATCTCTCGAATTGAACCTATATTTAGTAACCGGGTTGCCTCTTCCTCGACAAACCTATTTTGGACCTCTGTTATTAGTCATTTCTTTTGCCTTACCGGAGGGAAGCTAGGATCCAAACTCAATTTGTGGACAACCACTTTCAATGGAATACTTGTCATATCTGAATGCAAAATTATCGACGTTAGATTTTAGAAAATCAATAATGTTTAACCTGAGTTCGAGACTCAACCCCATTCCTAAGTGAAATCTTCTTTCTAAGAACTCCTCGAATAAGGACACTTGTTCGAGCTCTTCTACGGTTTATTTGGTCATATCTGTTTCCTTCGGTACTTGAAAAGACCTCGATACCTGATATAATTTCAATGACTCTTCTTCTTTATTATCTTCAATTGAGGTAGAAGAAGGCATCGATTCCTGTAATTGTTATTTGCTCGTTTCTTTTCCCTTGCAACTAGACAGAGTTATTGCGTTCATATCCCTTACAGCTAGTTGATCTCTTCTAATCTGTCTGATCTCTTCTGGTGTGGGAAATTTCAACAGTTGATGATATGTTGAGGGTACAACCTTCATTACATGTATCCATGGTCTTCCAAGGATCACATTATATCCCATGTCGCCATTTACCACTTAGAACATGGTAGTCTTCATTACGCCTTCAGTATGTGTTGGCAGTAAGATTTCTCCCCGTTTGTTACACTCGTTAAGTTGAACCCGGCTAGAAGCTTTGTTGTCGGAACTATATTTCTGGTTAACTTTGCTTACTCCAAAACTCTCCATTGTATGATGTTGGTTGA
Source organism: Nicotiana otophora (assembly GCA_000715115.1). Lineage (NCBI taxonomy): Eukaryota > Viridiplantae > Streptophyta > Magnoliopsida > Solanales > Solanaceae > Nicotiana > Nicotiana otophora. The sequence continues at coordinate 368,736 of AWOL01S0023253.1, read as the reverse complement.
TCTTCCTGGATCAACCAACACACGTTTAATTTTGAAACCTAAAACATTAAGAGAAATTACCAAAGCATCATTGTGTGGTAGAAGAAGTCCATCGGCATCCTCTTCTATAAAGGTGATGTCATCTTCCGAAACTTCTATGATCCTCTTGCCATTAGTTAGCGATATCTCCGTCTTCTTTGCTACCAAAAATGTCATCCCATTTACTTGATGGTTCTGCAATATCCCAATTTTTCCCATAGTTGTTCTTGGTCCTGTCACTTAAAGACTCTTTGAGGTGACCATTCTTCAACAATGTTGATCTTCTTGAAAGTGTCAGTAGTCCCCAGTCCTGTGGTCGTGAGTTCTATGGAACACCATAGATTAGGATCCCTTTGGCTAGGATTCGATCGGATTGGTTTTGGGAACCTAGCTTTTTTAATATTCCTCATAACTGACACCAGTTCTACCAAGATGATGTTAAAGTTGTAGTCGGATAACCTGGGATATGTTGAATCTTGGGGCCCTGATGCTTCTTTCTCTTGCAAAGCTCTGCTACTTCGACCATGATTCGTCCTTTAATCGGAAGCGAACTTATTCGATGACTGAAAACCTTTATTTCCTCGCTCATCGACCTTTTCGTAAGGTTGAAAATGACTCCTAGAGGACCTCCGATGTGCATCAGAATCACTTTTGAATTTATCTTGATTCCAATCACGATTTCATCCTTTGGAAGACACCAAAGAACCTAATTGATCATCTTCTATTCTGAATCTTTGACTCGTAGCGATTGTGAACATTTGCCCGTCTGGTTGTCTGAAATTCTAGCAAGCTTTCCTTCAGTTTCTTGGAGGCATCGGAACTCAACGGGTTGAGACCTTTTGTAAATGCCTCCACTGCCCACTTACCCGGTACTGCCGGTAATAGCATCCTTTCTTTCTGAAATCGGATCATGAACTCTCGCAATAGTTCGGATTCTGAATATATTCCCCTTCCTTGATTGGAACTTTCTTGGTACAACATGATCTTTAATAGAATAATTTTTAAGCATTTCAAAAGAATCAATGGAATTCTCAAGTAAAGGAGAATACCAAGTTAAAGCACCCTTCGTCAGGATTTCGCTGAATTTCTTCAACAAAACAGATTCGATCTCATGCTGGGCCAGGTCATTTCCCTTTACAGTCGTAGTGTATATCATGATATATTCTTGTGGATCCGAAGTTCCATCATACTTTAGAATATCCGGCATCTTGAATCTTTTCGGAATCAACTCTAGGGCCACACTAGGTTTGAACAGCAACTGCATATACTTCTTGGAATCCGGTCCTTTTAGTACCGGCGGTATTACCGGGATCTGATCCATCTAAGCATAGAATTCTTTAGCGTTTTGGTCCATTTGTTCATTCATTTCTCTTATGAATCTCATGAGCTCGGTTTTGAAAGGGTCGTTTGCATTGTTGTTGTTTCCAGATCCACTACCGGTACCTCCTACCTCGTTAAAATCGAACTTCTCCCTTGGAGCGTCGTTACCGGTTCTTTTAACTATTTCATTTGCAGGGACGCTGGGAAGAATCCGAGCTCCTCCATTAGAATTATTGGAAGCACCCGATAGCATCTATTTAAATTCTGTCATAACCTGGTCTTGTTGGACAATATGTTTATCATCCGCATCATCATGAGTTGGACTCCTCGCATGTAGGAGGATTTTGACCTTCGCGAACTGGAGTTGTTTCATCTCTTTCATTGTGGATTTCGCTAGTTGAATTATCATGTTGGAACACATCCTCACGTTCATTCTATGCTCCAACGTTATAGTAATTGTTGACATCGTTAGCTTCCAAATCTGATTTTTTTTGCTAAAAAAGGAATCAAAATTTGGTAGTAAAAGATGAATGGATCAAATCAATTATACAATTGTCTATGCCCCACGGTGGACGCCAAACTATTTACTCGTAAAATAATATAATTAAATTTGTATCGTAGTTTATAGTCAAGTGAATTAGTTTGATCTAAAATATAAGATAAATAAGAATAGAAATGAGATTATGAAATAACTTTAAAAGAAACACGAGCCTGGCTAAGTGTTTAGCTTCTCGGATAGCAAAAGCAAGAGCAATGTTAAGAATAAAAATAAAGAGAGCAAATTTATAGAATTAGAGCAGATTATAGCTTTTTGTATAGAGTATTTCATGTTTATAATGGATACCAATCCTTCAATTTATAGCTCTATTTAGGGTAACAAGATCCCCAAATTAAACTCCTTTTGAATGAAAATAAAACTATCATTGATGACGACATAACGGTTGACTATAAATACAGAGATTCTTTGTAATGACTGCTCATTGAATGCGGTCTTTTCCAACCGATGTTTTACTTTTAAATATTTGTTCTCAGATTCAATGCCTTCGGGACTTTCTCAGCACCGGTCACATGCTTGCATCCGATGTCAGTTGTTTGTTAACTCACATCTTACCTGTCTTTAGTTCCATGTGTTATCTCGTCATTTGTCCAATTGTCACTAACCAATTCTACCCCATACGGAGCTACTCCCTCCTTTTTATGTTTTATCACTTTTTTATTGATAAGAATTGATACCGTATGACAATATATTATAGGAATTGATAAATTTTGGCCTTAGATTACCTTTGGTAAAAGCAGACAAAAAAATTAATATTGTATATTCAAATCCCAAATAAATTTTAATTCCCTGTTTATTCTCTCTTCCCGTACTCCCTTTTCACCTCTCGTTGACATCTCTATCTGATACCTCCTCTTTGATCTCTCATCTAATTTCAACATAGACAAGGAACAATAACCCAAGAACCATTACCATACTCACTTCTCCTCTCCAAACGATTTGTTTCACATTTAGACATGAAAAATCTCCACCAATTTTCTGTGGCTACCTTTGCTATTTTTAACCAGTAAAGCAACCTCCGCTTGTTTCTCTACCACTGCCCACGAGCCACTCGTGCAACTATGTTCCGAGACATTTTCTCTTCTTCTCTTCTTTTATCAAGAATTTTAGTTATTTCTCCCTCTTCTTCTCTTTTTTATTTATTATAATATATTTTCTATTAACGATGGAATCATTAGTGGCTATGCTATTTTTGTGGTGGTGATGCGGCAGATGATGTGTGAAAATATGGGTGTTTGAGGTTGTGCACATCTGCGTATATCACCATGTATACATGTATGTATATCTTCATATACATTGTTATATGTGTGACATACTTGATATACAATATGATATACATTATTAGAGATTTGTTAGATTGTGGGCCATTTTGATATACACAAAAAAGAAAAATAAAGTTATAATATACATTTTATTATTGTGTTATACACTGTGATATACTGACAATACAATTATTTATATATTATATGCTTTGATATACAAGAGATAAACGAATATACAATAAAATATACAATGTTATATACTTACGAATAAATCCATCTTTGATGAAGATTTCTTTCCCATCTTCTTTCAAGTTTAATCTAGAGAAAAGTCGCTCATAAAGTAAAAGATCCAATGCAGATTACTACCCAAAAAAAATGATGAAGATGAAATCTAACGGTGTGATTAATAGAGGAGTAAAATAAGATAGAGATTTGGGAAGAGATTGAAAGAATCGGGAAAAAATTTAGGGAGAAAAAGAATTATATATATTGAGAGGGAGAGAGAGATGTGTGCGTTGATAAGCTCTATTTTCGGGCAAAATAACTTAGGCTACAAAATATCAAATAACTATATTAAAAATTTAGAGTTAACTAAAGGGTGCCAATATCTATAAGTATGACTTTTTTCTGCCAATTATTTGGAAGTGTTGCCACTCAGCGCCAAATTTTCTTTATCGATTTCACCTTCATTTTCCGTTGGCAAATGTGATATTGTAAATTTTTGTCAAAAGTTCTAGTGAAAAATTAAACAATTCTGTTGGATTTGGGTAGCTTTGTACTTCATCAACTCAAATGGGCACAAGCAGCTCAATCTCTCTAGTTTCAAATTTGAGAAATATATATGGCTGAGTACTCTTTTAAAAATATTTAAGAAAATATTAGTACTCTTTATTTATTATACAAATGAAAGATTTATTTTACACTAATAGCATTTAACTGCAGGTTTTATAAATAAATAGTGACCCACTAGTTGAGAGATCTGTTTTGATCCTTATTAACGTACTACTGTGCTGCAGGCCCCTTCCTCCCCTCCCACCCAC
>AWOL01S0023253.1:347383-357975 GCA_000715115.1 Nicotiana otophora | reverse complement strand
CCGAGTGGGGTGGCCGTGACCTTTTGAAATCGGGGTGTTGCCTATTAGGTCTTTTGCTCCCAAGGCCCGATGACTTGGGCTATTTTAGTCGGATGGCAGTCCCCGAGTTGTTTTGGATGGCAGTCCATGACTCTATAAAGTAGTTTCCTTTCTGGAGTTGATATTCGAAGATAACGCATATCTGAGGGTAACCCCCCCTCCCCAGTATTCGAGGTTGATTGCAAAGGAACCTCGGATAATGTCGAATGGATCTCTGATGCCGATTCGTAATCGATGTTGATTCTAAGTTAGCACGATTCGTTATTGCCTCGTTAAAAACCTTGCCGAAAAACCCATTTAGGACAAAACTTGTTCTGAGGAAAAAAGAGTACAACACGTGCTTTAAGACCTAAGGACTTCGTGTTATTTGCTAAAAAGTCCGTTGTCATTTCTTGTGAACCACCTGCATGTGTTAATCTGAAAATATGAAAGGAATGAAGAGAGGGCGTACCTTAGCAGTAGTACCATTTAGGCGAGATACGTTCCAATTGCTTGGTAGTTGTTCCCCATTCATTGTTCCGATCTTGTAAGATCCCTTTTCGGTTATTTCGAGAATTTGGTATGGTCCTTCCCAATTCGGGCTTAATTTTCCTTCATTAGGATTTCGAGTATTGAGGGTGACTTTTCTTAACACTAAATCCCCGACATTAAAATGTCGAAGATTAGTTCTTCGATTGTAATATCTCTCAATTAGTTGCTTTTGGGAAACTAATCGGATGAGGGTGGTTTCACGCCTTTTGTCTAATAGTTCTAGGCTCGTATTCATGGCTTCGTTATTTGATTCCTTTGTTGCATATCGGAACCGGATACTCAGATCTCTAACTTTGACAGGTATTAGAGCTTCAGCGCCATAAACTAATGAGAATGGGGTAACCCCAGTACTGGATTTTGAGGTTGTGCGATATGCCCAAAGAACTTCGGGTAGGATTTCCTTCCACTTTCCTTTGGCGTCAGTTAACCTCTTCTTAAGATTTTGGATGATGGTTTTGTTGGTTGATTCGGCTTGCCCGTTCCCGCTAGGAAGATAGAGTGTTGATATGATTCTTTTGATCTTATGATCTTCGAGAAATTTGGTTACTTTGTTGCCGATGAATTGTTTCCCGTTATCACACACAATTTCGGATGGCATCCCGAATCGACATATGATGTGATCCCAAATGAAGTCGATGACATCCTTCTCCCTAACTTTCTCGAAAGCCTATGCTTCAACCCACTTAGAAAAATAGTGAGTCATAAATAAAATAAATTGAGCTTTACCTGGTGCCAATGGGAGGGGGCCGACGATGTCCATTCCCCATTTCATAAATGGCCATAGTGACAAGACCAAATGGAGTAGTTCCCCGGTTTGGTGAATCATTGGTGCATGTTTTTGACATTTGTCACATTTTCAAACAAACTCTTTCGTATCTTTTTCCATGTCGGTACAGTAATAGCCGGCTCTAATTACCTTTTGAACCAATGATTCAGCACCGAAGTGATTTCCGCAAGTACCTTCGTGAACTTCCCTTAGAACGTACTCGATGTCTCCTGGTCCCAGACATATAGCTAATGGGCCATTGAAAGTCCTCCTAAACAAAGTCCCATCTTCGGTCAAAGTGAACCGTGCTGCCTTCGTGCGTAGGGCCCTAGATTCTTTTGGATATGAAGGAAGCTTTCCGATCTTCAAATATTCTATGTACTTATTTCTCCAAACCCAGGTCAAACTTGTGAAATTTATCTCGGCATGACCTTCTTCGACTACTGATCTCATGAGTTGCACGATGACTCCTGAATCGAGCTCGTTGTCCTCGATTGATGACCCTAAGTTTGCAAGAGCATCAGCCTCATTATTCTGATCTCGAGGCACATGTTGCAAATTCCACTCCTTAAATCGGTGTAAAGTTACTTGTAACTTATCTATGTATCTTTGCATTCGGTCTTCTCTAACTTTGAAGGTTTTGTTAACCTGATTCACTACGATGAGGGAGTCGCATTTGGCCTCGATCACCTCTGCTCCCAAGCCTTTAGCTAGTTCGAGACCTGCAATCATGGAATCATATTCGGCCTCATTATTAGTCAATTTAACAGTTCTAATAGATTGTCTAACTATGTTGCCTGTGGGTGGTTTTAGTACGATGACGAGCCCGAATCCTTTCGTGTTCGAAGCACCGTCCGTGAAGAGGGTCCAGATTCCTGAGGACGTACCCGAATTTATATAGTTCTCTTTCGACCTCGGGTACTAGGGCCGGCGTGAAGTCAGCCACGAAGTCTGCCAAAATTTGAGACTTAATTGATGTTCGGGGTCGATATTCGATATCATACCCGCTGATTTCTATGGCTCATTTGGCTAACCGTCCCAAAAGTTCGGGTTTATGCAAAATATTTCGAAGTGGGTAAGTTGTTACAACACATATGGGGTGAGATTGTTAGTATGGTTTTAGTTTCCTAGAGGCACTTATCAAAGCGAGCGCCAATTTTTCTAGGTGGGGATATCTAGTTTCGGCTTCACCTAAGGTCTGGCTGACATAATAAATGGGAAACTACGTGCCTCATTCTTCTCGGACTAGGACTCCACTTACCGTTACCTCTGATACTGTCAAATATAAGTAAAGTTGTTCGTCCGCCTTTGGCGTATGAAGCAGCAGTGGGCTCGATAGGTACCATTTAAGCTCTTCCAAGTCCTGTTGGCATTCCGAGGTCCATGTGAAATTATTTTTCTTTTTTAGCAACGAGAAAAATCGGTGGCCTTTATCGGAGGACCTTGAGATGAATCGCCCCAGGGCGTCCATGCGCCCGGTTAACCTCTGCACGGCCTTTACGTTGTCTACCACCGTGATGTTATCGATAGCTTTGATCTTGTCTGGATTGATCTCGATTCCTTGATTAGATACCATGAATCCGAGAAATTTGCATGATCCGACCCCAAATGCACATTTTTTCTGGTTTAGCTTCATATTGTACTCCCTCAATATATCTAAAGTCTCATGCAAATGCTTTAAATGGTCCACTGCTCGCAGGGACTTGACTAACATGTTATCACTAGAAACTTCCATTGATTTTCCTATTTGTTCTTCGAACATTCGATTTACTAGGCATTGATAAGTTGCACCAGTATTTTTTAGACCGAATGGCATTACATTATAACAGTAGGTATCGTACTTAGTGATAAACGAGATCTTTTCCTAATCCTCCAGGTTCATCTGTATCTGGTTGTACCCGGAGTAGACATCGAGAAAACTGAGAGTCTCGTGGCCAGTCGTGGCATCGATCATACGATCGATATTAGGCAAAGGAAAAGAATTCTTGGGGCATGCTTTATTCAGCTCTTTATAATCTTTACACATTCTAAGTTTGTTTCCCTTCTTAGGGACTACCACCACGTTTTCTAACCATCCGGGGTCCTTTACTTCCCGAATGGATCCTATTTTGAGAAGTTTGGTTACCTCGTCCTTGATGAAGGCATGTTTGACCTCGGACTGGGGCCTTCTTTTTTGCTTCATCGGATGGAATTTCAGATCCAAGATTAGTCTATGAGTGGTGATTTCTGGCGGGATCCCTGTCATGTCAAGATGGGACCAAGCGAAACAATCCATGTTAGCTATAAGAAATTGAATAAGCATTTTTCTGAGCTCAGAATTTAACCCCGTGCCCAGGTATACCTTTCTTTCGGGCAAATGTTCGATTAGTGTGATTTGCTCCAATTCTTCGACTGTTGATTTGGTAGCGTCGGAATAATCGGGGATAACGAAGGATCAAGGGATCCCATAATCATCATCTTTTTCAGTCTACTGCTTCTTTAGTTGGGTCGAGGCTGGCATTTGTGATTGCTATTTGGTATCATGTTTTTCCTTCGAATTTGACCCCTTTGCCAATGAAAGTGATGATATCGGAATCACTTCATCGGCGGCAAACATTTCCTTTGTTGCTGGTTGCTGCCCGTAGATTGTTTTGATTCCCTTTGGTGTTGGGAATTTTAGAACCTAGTGAAGGGTCGAGGGTACTGCTCTCATGTTGTGGATCCATGATCTCCCGTACAGGGCGTTATACCTCATGTCGCCCTCGATCACATGGAACTTCATTTCTTGGATGGTTCCGACCACGTTTACTGGCAGAGTTATCTCATTCTTAGTAGTTTCACATGCTATGTTGAATCCGTTTAGTACTAGGGTCGCGGGCACGACCTGATCCTGTAGACCGAGTTTCTCTATGACCCTCAATCGAATGATGTTGGCCGAACTACCTTATCAATTAACACACGCTTAACTTGAGTTTTATTCATTAGTATAGATATTACCAGTGCATCATTATGAGGCTGCATGATTCCTTCTGCGTCTTCGTCATTGAAAGGCAAGGTTCCTTTTGGTATGTAATCCTGAGCTTGAGATCGCTTCTCTCTTACAATCGACACCTTAGTGCGTTTAAACACTGTCATTTGGGGATATCGATCCCTCCAAAAATTATGTGGATAATGTGTTGCGGCTCTTCTTGTTTGTTTTGTCTATTGAACTCTCTGTTTTGAAGTGATTCTTGGCCCGATCACTTAAAAACTCTCGAAGGTGCCCTTCATCGAACAACCGGGCTACTTCTTCTCTCAACTTCTTGCAATCTTCCGTTCTGTGGCCATGATACATCCACATTTGATTGGGATTTCTCTGGGCTGGATCAGTCTGCAGAGGTCGAGGACATTTAGTTTTTTTGATGCGTCCGATAGCCGATACGATGGCGGATGCATCAATGTTGAAGTTATACTTTGACAATCGCGGTGCTTCCTTAGGTCTGGTATGCCTGTCGAAACCATTCTTGCTCATTTGGCCTCGAGACCCTTGGCCTCGATCACTTCTCCTTTCACCTCATACGGAGTTGTGCCCTAGTCCGCTGCCCCTACGATCTCCATTATACGGTTGGTATCGGTCCTTGTTCAACCTCGGTTCTCGGTCGATGTCCCTTTTAGTAACGGATCCAGAAGGGGCCCCCAACTGGTCGTCTTCGACTCTAATCTTCGATTAAAATTGATTATGTACATCGGCCCAGGTAACTGTTGTGAATCCACTGAACTTCGTTCGTTTAGTCCTTGGGTGAAAGCTTGAACGGACCAATCGTCTGTGACCGGTGGTAGATCCATTCGTTCCATTTGGAAACGAGATACAAACTCTCTTAGCATCTCGTTCTCTTTTTGCCTTACCTTGAAAAGGTCCGACTTCCTGGTCTCGACCTTTATGGCTCTGGCGTGTGCTTTTATGAAAGAGTCTGCAAGCATGGCAAAAGAATCGATAGAGTTAGGTGGTAAATTATGATACCATATCATTGCTCTCGTTGACAGGGTTTCCCCGAATTTCTTTAATAATACGGATTCGATCTCATCATCCTCTAGATCGTTCCTTTTAATGGCACACGTGTAAGAGGTGACATATTCGTTGGGGTCGGTCGTTCCATTATATTTAGGAATCTCGGGCATGCAGAACTTCTTGGAGATCGGTTTGGGAGCTGCGTTCGGGGGGAAAGGCTTTTGTACGAACTTTTTGGAATCCAAAACCTTCAATATTGGTGGTGCCCCCGGGATATGATCAACCCTGAAGTTATAAGTTTCTACTTTCTTGTCGTTTGCTTTAATCCTCTTTTCTCTTGACTCTATCCGTTTTGTTAGTTCCTCGAGCATCTTTATAATTTTGGGGTTAGTCCCCGATTCTTGTTCATTTGAGCTTACTACAGCTGGCCCCGTTCTGTGGGTGGCTTCTTGGGGTAGACCGGGCTCAGGCCTGCTCAGTTCCTGGGTTTGGCTCTGCAACTGAGCTATCACTACCTATTGAGCCTGCAACATTTCGAAAATTATACACAGGTTGATCCCGTCTTCCCCAATATTTTGGGTATATCGAACTGTAGATTGAGTTCCACCGTGAATGCTGTTTTCGGGGTTGGAATGTTGGTTTGTTTCTACGACCACATGCGAATTAACGTCAATTGGATCCACGACCCGAGTCCCAACAGGGTCAACGGGTGGCATTTCATCCCCGAGCGTCACGTTATTATTCTCACCTTGATGGCCAGATTCGTTGTCGATGGGTAGGGCCACTAATTAAGATTTAGTCATTTTTAGCCTGAAATCAAAGATACTTCCAAGAGCAAGTATAAAATAGTGTATTTTACAGAGATTCGTATCAAATAACCACTATGATCCTTAGCTCCACAATGGACGCCAAACTGTTTACCCGAAAAACGGATAGCAGTTGAATGTATACGTAGTTTTAAGAATACGTGGTATAACTTGGTACAAATTAGGAAAGATAAGTAAATGAGTATCGAAATTAGCTACAAAAAAAATGAATGCAAACCAAATGAATTAGTTAGCCTAAGCTTCAAGTTTTATTACCTTCAAATTGAATGGAGAGTGATTGATAGAAGAATAATATGACTAAATATCAAAGCCCAAAAAAAGGATAGTATTTGCTTTATGTTATATATATCTCAATGAATCTGACGCCCCTTCTGCAAATGATAACAACCCTTAATATAGTGGAAAAATTCTATTTTGGATATAATTAAAAATACATAGTGGGGATCTCATGATAGATTAATTAATTAGTCTCTCCTTGATTTGTGTCGTGATTCTCCCCCTAATTGTGGCTACAACTAGGCCGATCTCGATCTTGATTGGTCTCTATTTGTTCGACCTCGATTTTGGTTGATCTTGATCTTGATTGGTATCTATTTGTTCGATCTCGATCTTGGCCGATCTCGATCTTGATCGGTCTCTGAGGCTCGAGCTTGACAACCTAGGTTCGCATAATGGCTTGATATTACAATGATGAACCTCGGACCATCATGCTCCAATCTCGATTAATCATACGAAGTGCAAACTCGGTTTTGACCGCATACACTTACAATCATAAGTATATATTATACGTGAATACGTTACTTGTAATTGTTTTTCTTTCTAATTTTGATGTAATGATATGTGGTAGAGGTACGTAATAACACAAAATATATTCTTATTAATATTAATCAAGTGTATGTAGATTACTATATACTTGCATCATTGTAAATAAAATCAAGGGTATTACGACGTAAGATCGGGTAGAGATCTACATCTACATCATCATGGACTAATAAAAGTGGTAATACTTTTTAAAGGATCAAGGGTCAGTCATAGTGCACTTTGGCCTATTATGACATTAATCGAGGGTAAGATAGTGGGTTCAAGTCCCAACGCACCACAAGAGTAAGATATCGGGTTTGAGTCATGATGCACCATGATGATAAGAGTTGGGTTTGAGTCCCAACGCATTATAGCCTTGCACGCCTTTATATGGGTAAGTCATTGGGTTTGAGTCTCAATGCACCATATTGATGATATAATGATGACTAAAGAAAAATAATATATTTTTCATGAAAAAAATATGAAGTTTGTCCCACTTGATTTGCCCCATTCTTGAAGTGAATGTGGTAGTGGTGCATAATAAATCTAAATTAAGACAAGTGGTTAACTAATGAACGTAGGCGTTCCAAAGACCAAAATAATAATAGTCATCATTATGGTAATTGTAAAAAAAGAGTAACAATAAGGATTCTCTAAATAATCCTTCAAATGTGAAGGATTTATGTATCAATGTGGTCTGTAAATACGAGACACGTTCAGATGATTATGGTCCATTCCTTGAAAATGTGACTTGTGATAAGCGTTGAGAATGTAAACTCATTCATGAAGGTGAATGTGGCGATATGTAATAAAAGTAATAAATAAAGACGTGCAATGCATGATTGGATGAATACCACACAACTCACCTCTACGGGAGGTTTGAGCAAAATAAAAAAAATAAATATTATTGTGTGATTGCATGAATATGTCATCATTCGCCTACTTATAGTATGACAAAAATATTTTGCCAAGCTTTATCAAATATTATTAAAAGCAAAAGTAAAGCAAGAATAAGGTCTTGTCTATAATGGCTTTGACCGTGACAATAACAATATGATTTTCTCCGTGGAGGAGACATTCACCATATAGATGGTATGATGAAAGATCTTGTGGTACAACATTAATTGAGAGCTCCGTAAGAGTGAATTTGTTACTACCCGGATGAATAAAATTATTCATGGCATCGGTGTTGTAGTACATCTCAAACAAAACTTTTTAAGTTTTAAAGACATTAACCAAAGTGGTTGGCATATTGAGACTATAAATGATGAAAAGATTAAATATCTTCATACTATTATAATCATACCGGGTAAATATGAAAGGTTATTTGACTTTTCTCCTATGGATACTGCACAAATATAAGAATGATGAAGGAATCACATACCACAGTAAACTAGAAGTTTACTGAAATAAATATAAGTTGGCATGACCGGCTGGCCATTCCGGTTCAATTATGGTGTGAAAATTAATTGAGAATTCACAATGGCATATATTGAAGAAATAGAAGATTATTCAAGAATTCTCTTGTGCTGCTTATTCTCATGATATACCAACTAAGGTTGAGATTAAATCCATTGATTTCTGGAACGAATAAAAGGTGATATATGTATGGGGCCAGTCACCTGCTATGTGGACCGTTCACTATTATATGATTTTAATAGATGCATCTATTGTATGGTCACATGTGCATTAATTATCAACTTGCAGTTTGGCTTTTGCAAGGTTGCTTGCTCACAATTATTAGATAGTTCCAGAATGTAAATTATGATGCTTTATCTTGATAATGCTGGTTTAAATCCAAGTTGGTTCAGCAGAAATTGTATACCTCCAATTATACCTAAATCATTAATTATGAGAATAAAACTCCCAAAACGAAATTTGGCATGAGGTGTATTATTTAATATACAACATCACTTGTACACATCTATCCAATAAAGTATGATAAATTCTCCCTATCTTAATTGATTCAGGGTCAGAAACCAAATAATTTCCATCTAGAGATATGGATGTGCTATATGATTTAATTGTTACACTACAATGCACAAAAATGGGTCCAAAAAAAAGGTTGGGGATATTTATTGGTGATCCCAATATTAGAGGGAGAAAATGGGCAACTGAAAAAGTATAAATGAAATGAATTATTATGAGTACATCTAGATTCTCATATAAGAAATTGTGAACTTAAAGTTCAAGTGATAATTCAGTTGCAAAATATTGCCAGGCACATTTGCTGACCCAAAGCTAAATATCATACTTCAGCTGCTAATGCTCCAAATAGAATAAAGTCCATGAGGGACAAAGTCTATGGCACACATGAAGCGTAATAGACCAATCGGTTCCAAAGATAAATTTCCTTAAAGAAGGAGAGGAGCAAGTGATCAAGATGGTCATACTAAGGAGGCAAGTGCTCTATAATAGCACCAGGATATAACACTTTATAAGGCCTCATGGTAGCGGCTCAAGTACCTGAAAATAATGAGATCTCGATAAGTTATATCTTTATTGAGTGATGATAGAACGGATGTAAAATGATCGTCGACGATATTGTTGATATAATGCAATGCTCAATATTATTAATATTAACGAGGATCTTGAGCTCAAACCTGTCATGGAATTTGGACAAATAAATGATTGGCCAAATAAAAAATAGATAATGAAAATTGACTTCACATGAAAAATATGAAGTTGGACGGATAGTCCCAACACCTGAAAGTATAAAGCCAATGGAGGTATAAATGTATTCTTGTGCGAAAAGTTAAATAAAAAAATCAAGTCGATAGACATAAAGACGACTTGTGGCACAAGAAGATTTGTATATATCCTGGCATTGATCATATGGAGACATGTTCTCCTCTGGCGGATGCAGTCATTTCAGGTTTCGGTATGACAATATATTTGATATGCGTATAATAAAAATCTTTGAAGAATTTAAATTGTTCTGAAGCATATTAAGATTCCCACTAAATTTATTAAATAAAGCTTTAGCAAATCCTTATGTGGATTAGAACAATCATGGCGTACATGATTTGTTTTTTGTGTCTAGTACAATTGGTGCACTAATATATCTTGCTAGAACTATGAGTATAACAATATGCTAGCAAGATATAGTTTTTACTCCTATGTAAAAATATTGAAATACGATTAGTGTTATATTAAAAAAGGAGTCCTTGATATATATATTTGTTTATTCTAACAAATAGTGTCAAGATTTTGTTGATTTTGCAAATGCAGGCATTTCTTAAAGTTTGTTCTTCAAACAATCTACTTGTACGTGAGGGTACTGCTATATTATGATATTCGATAAGACAATCAATTATTAATACTTATTCAAGTCATGCCAAGTACTAGCAACTGATAAATCAAGTACCTCAACATACAATAGATGTGTGGCTTTTCTTTGAAAAGAGATTCCAATTACATTGAAGAAGATACTATATGCATAGCTCAATTGAAAGAAGGACTATTAAAGGAGACAAAATAAAGCATATTTCACTAAAGTTCTATTTCAGACATGATCGATGTTCAACACATTTGTTCAAGTGATAATTTGGCAAACTTCTTCACAAGGCATTGCCGACCTCACCAATTGAGAAGTTGTTATACTAGATTGGAATTCATCATCTCCGAGATATCAAGTGATATTTTTATCGCGAGGGGGGGG
>AWOL01S0023253.1:327322-346769 GCA_000715115.1 Nicotiana otophora | reverse complement strand
GGGGGGGGGGGGGAGATATAGCACGTGATGCATTCTTTTTCCCTGAGCCAATGTCTTATCCCATTTGATTTTTCCGGCAAGAGTTTTAATGAGGCAGAAAGCAATGCGCATTACTAGATATGTGTACTCTTTTTTTTTTGGTAAAATCTTTTTTGCACGTGATTTTTTTAGTAAGGTTTTAACGAGGCACATTATCTATGGACATCCAAGGGGGAGTGTTATAAATAATTATCTAATGATGAATATCCATAATTCATAAAGGAGTAATACTCACTACTCTTCTCCATTATCTCCATAACTTCCATTACTCCAATACTTATGGAGTTATGGTTGTAACTTCTATACCTCCATAACCTCCCCATGATCTTCCTCCATGATCTCAAATGTTTAACGTCATATTTGTGACATTATTTTGTATACCTCTATGTAATACTATAAATAGAGGATGAGAATTGATATTGTACACACTCGAAGATACTTGAAAAACACTTAATGAAATAAGAAAGTTCTCTCTTCAACTCTGCATCTATCTATTTTATTGTTTCATATTATTACTTTGAGCTTAGATTCTTAACAAATACTAGAATTATTATGTAAATATACTAGAATTTTTCTAAGTAAATTCATAAACACAGACGCAATATATTATAAAATTATTATTTGTATAATTAAAATGCTAGAATTATCCCATAAATATTTAATAAAATTATCCATTATTATACCTGTTATATAATTAAATATTAATTATATATGCAATATACTAGGAATTAATTCTGGTGGAAGTCATATTCTTGCGATAAATTCAAAATAATTGAAATATAAATGCATTGAAGAATAATTCCACTTTTATTTATTTATAATTATACCATTATTATACCAATTATATAATTAAATAGTGATATTAAATATGTAATATAATATAATTATTCCTTAAATATATGTATAATATATATTCCAATTAATACATTATATCATTGTCATTATACCTGCCAAATTCAAAATTCTTTGGTATTATATTGATCTTATTTCCAACAGCTTGGATACACTTCAAATATTAATGAATATCTTAAAGTATTTTCTGGTAATATTTTTTATCTTATTGTTCTTATATATTATTTCAATATTTGATTGTTTTCTCGACTGTTGATTGCTTTGTACATGCTTTATTCCGAGTTTATTTGTAAATAACTTTTATGAATGAAAAGAAATCATTGAGATCCCAGTTTGTTCGCAAGTGTAAAATATGAGATATGGTTAATTAGAAATTGAACCGTTTGCGATAACTTAGGAACTGAAAAAATGATTTTTGTTTTAGTATTATAGGTTTTTGCTAGGAATATAGTTAATTAGTTGCCATGTCTGTTAATTACTTACTGTGAATCTCTTGATTTGCTGATTGTCGGTTCCTTATTGATACGTGCCGAGATTTCCGCCGCAATATCCGACCGGTCACGGATATTTCGGTCTTCTATTAGTTATCTCAACAATGTCTCTCCGAGCTCGTTCGAGGCAAAGGTCGACACCGGACTCACCGCTAGTCGAAGCTAGGCGTTCCAATCTCGGGTCCTAGCTCGGTGGGACTCGAGGTCGATCTTCATTCCTTGGTTGCCACATTCCAAACCTAATCTATCAAGTCGTAGGCGAACTCGATTTCGACCGTATACAGATAGTACCCTCGTTTTTCGGAGAGTAGATGACGAGAAATGACATGAACTTCCGATCCTGACTTCGATATTTTGTGACAGAAATGACAAAACAGTCGAAACATTTCGTCAGTCAAATCTTAATGGCATTAAATGCTCGTCAGTTGCCGATCGGCCATTCCCAGGTGTGAACAGTCACTGGGAAGCTATAAATACCCCCTCATTAGTTCATTGAAACTTTACTTTCAAACCTTCTGACCTAGTACCTTTAGAAATTTCAACACTTCTAAGCATTAAATTTCTGGCTATTCTGAAATCCTTTTATAAGAAATTCAGCTATGTTTTTATCCCAAACCATCAAGCATAATCTTTTAACTCCTTCTCTTTCCTTCATTTATCAAAGAAATGGCGAAGTCTTCAAAATCCATTCCCCCAAAAAAAACTCTCTCTGCCTCGTGACCGGTTGTTGAGGAAAACGTTTCGTCTACTGCTACCGAGGAATCGGCATCGGAACCTCCTTTGAAAATGTTCATCCCCGGGGGGTGCCCGACCGGTGATGATTTCAAGATCGAGAAGCCCTCCTCAGTACCGGGTTGGTGTGAGCCGGTCTCGAGATATATTTGCTCGATCACCGAGGACGCCCTCTCCGAGGTCAAGAAAGATTGCAACTGGGCTAATAAGCATGTAGTGGTCCCCAAGCCTGAGGAAGCCATCACTACCCATGTGGAGGAATTTTTAAGTGTTTAAACTTATCCCTTCACACTGGGTCCCTTGGACCCAGTCATTATTGCCTTCTGTAAGAGGTACGAGGTGACCCTTGGTCAAATTCACCCTTCTTTTTGGAGGATAGTAATTCTCCTCCGTTTTTTTTGTAAGCAAGATCGAGGGGTATTCCTTCACCCTCAACCATCTCATGCGCTTATATAGTCCCCGACTTTATCGAGGGGGAATAATCAAGCTTGGTCGGGCCAGTAAGGCCACATTTTCCAGCATCAATAAAGATCGGGATCGAGGCTGGTTAGGCCGCTTTGTCCGAGTGAAGACCTCGGATTTGATCCCAGCCGAACATATGTCATTTCCTGGGAAGTGGGATATGACACGTAAGTATAATCTTGCTTTCAAGATTTTGTTCATCGCTCTTCCTTTTCCTCCCTTCTCATCGATGTTTTATGGTGGTGTAGTTGTTGCTCGGATGCCGGATGCAGTTCCTTGACTTAAGGAATGGGTCGAGGGCATTGCAACTCAAAGGCCCTATTTTGAGCATTCATGGCTCGAGCACTGTCTTCGGACTCACTCTATCAATTGAGGGATAAGTCCGAGGAGGAAGGAGAAGCCTTCGATCTGGTGGCGAGCATGTCGCCGTAGCTCGAAGGGCAAGGGGCCTCTGAACCAGAGGGAGGAGAGGCCGATCTTTATCAAGTCGGGGAAGCCAAGGAAGAGGCATGAACTGAAGCTTCCCGGGATGCGGGCAAAGTCCCGCAGGAAGCGCTTGGCCCGATCGAGATTGCTGAGTTGCCCTCGTTCATAGAGTCGATGTTCAACGAGGCCCAAGGTGAAAAAGAATGCCCCATCAAGGGGGCGCATAGAGCGAACGATCCCTTCCACGGTTTTTTCGACAACGTGGATTCGGCGGCCACGGAGGACACCACCGGATTTGGCAATTTAGAGATACCGAGGAAGAGCTCACCCTTTGAAGCAAGCGGGCCTTCCTCGAGACCAAAATTGGTCGATCGATTCCCTGCCCCAAGTGCTAATCCCGATCGAAAGCGATCTATTGTTATCTCCCTTCCGGAGGATGCCCGAGTCCTCTTCACCCCCGTAGGGGTGACCAGTTATCTTTGGTGTCTGGTGACCGAGGATGATCAAGCCAAGATGAACGAGGTGGATGCACCATGCCTTTTCAACAAAGCACAACATGCATTGAACCGGGTAACTTCATGCTTTCCTAAGTGATTTTCTGATTTACACTTAGATTATTTTGTAGATAACTTAGTGTTTCTCTTCGTGCTTGTAGGCCTCGGTTCTTCATCACGAGACCTTTTTAAGGTACCGAGACGAGCTGAAACAACTCGAAGCTAAAGTTCAAGAGCTCACTGAGAAGAGAGACGCCTTTAAACTTCTTAGCAAGCAGTTCAAATGGGAGGTTAAGAACCCCCGTGCCGAGCTGGAAGTTGCTCGGAAGGAACATGCTGATTTGGTCGAGCAGGTAAAAGTTTTTGAGGTTAGTGACGATGAATTTGATTCGGTGACCGATGGTCAAAATCTGCAGGTCCAGCAAAACCTCAATCAGATTGACTTGCTCCGAGCTGAAATAGATATAGTCAAAGCTGCGACCGATGAATGGAGAGGCATGATGGATTGTTTGGCCTTGGAAAACGAGGCTGCTCGGGCACAACTAACTTCGGCTGAAATCTAGCTTAGAGCGGCGAAGGAGAGGTCCGAGGTTCAGACTAAAAAGGTTGAGGAGCTCCAATCCCGGTTAGGTTCGGCTGTCTCAGATCGAGAAAGTCTGGCCAAGGAGCTTAAAATGGCCAAGTCAGAGGTCGTTGTGGTCAAAGCCGAAGTTGATAAAATGGTGGCAAAGTACAAGGCCGATGCCGAGGCGACTCAAGACCTTGTAAAAAATATAATTGAGCATATGAAGTGGCAATCCCAAAGGGAGGCCCTCGAGGAAGTTCATGCTCGGGGTTTTGATTTATCGACTGAGATCGAGAATACCAAGGTGCTTGAAGCCGAGGCCAGAAAGCTGGGCTATCCTGAGGAGGAAGATTTCGAGGAGTCTGAAGATTTGGGCGAGTCTAAGAGTGGCGGAGACCCCGAAGGTGATGATGCGGCTCCCGACGGAGACCAGGCCACTTAGGCCCTTTTTAGATGTATTTGGTTTTTGCTTTTTGTATTACCTTTTTGTTGAGGCCGTTTGGCCTTTGTAAAAATTTGTATCGGGGCTGTTTGGCCCTTGTAAAAAGAATTTTTGATATGTATATAAGGTTTTTTCCCTTCAACAGCTTTTGAATTTTCCCTTTGCTTTATTACTTATATTTGCAAAGATCTAAATGCCTTAGCATTAAATAGTTAGGTTACGTTCGGAGGTTCGAACAAACCTTGCCTTCAACATTATTTTGTTTTAAGGCATCGTGGGAGTTCAGTATTACCGGAAACTTTTTCCCAAAGTAGTTTAGATTATAGTTTGTCGAGGGTAGCCTTTAGAACCGGTTATGAAATTTTGGAGGCCTTGTTTTTTGTTACGGGTCTCGGACGTCTCCGAGCCGTTTTAGTATGGTCGTAGCCTTTTAGTTCGAGTGTTGCCCAATGAGTTTGTCACCTTGAGTTATCCGGACTTGCCTTAGACAATGATCCCCGAATAGGGTTAGCCATAGCTTTTTGGAGTTCGGGCAATGCTAAATAAGCTTCATGCCTTCGGATTTTGATATCCCGGAATGGCCATAACCTTTTAATTCGGGCAACGCCAAATAGGCTTTATGCCCCCGGGCTCCGATAATCCGAGCCGTCCGAGTTTATTTTCGGATGACAGCCTCCGATTGGAAGTGATCGTTTGAGATCGGATAAAGGCGACCCTTGGGCTCGATACCTTTAGAGGATCGAATGTAAGAAATTCCTTAAAAGAAAAAAGAGAAATTCTTAAAGGATAAAATATTTATTCGCAAGGTAGAAACTTTTATTTTTGTGCGTGATAGTTACACATTTGTACAAGTTTTGTGCCAGGGCTCGAGTAGTCTATGCGGGCACGGTTCATGTGGACGTTTGACCCTTACAGTAAATCCTATCGATCGAGCCGAGACCATTAAATCATAAAGTTTCCTTCCTTGCTAAAGTTATTATCTAAGGGTAATGCCCCTTAGTGTTCGGGGCTGATAGAAGAATTGGCCTCGAATGCTATTGTGATCTTTGTCACCGGTTCGTAGCCGGCCTTCAATTCTAAGTTAGCACGATTTACTTGTTGCCTCATTAATAACTTTGCCGGAAAACCCATTTGGGACAAAACCGGTTCAAGGGAAAAAGAGTGAAACGCGTGCTTTCAGACCTAAAAATTGTATCGTTCTTCAATTATTGCATGCAATTATTAGTTCGGAATAGATATATAAAAGGAAATGAATGGGGGCATACCTTAGCAATAGTATCGCTTCAAGTGAGCTATGTTCCAGTTATTCGGTAGTTGCTCACAGTTCATCGTTCCGAGTTTGTACGATCCTTCGTTCGAGTTTCGGGTGTTTAGTGTAACCTTCCTTAGTATCAAGTCCCCGACATTGAAGTATCGAAGGTTAGCCTGTAGGTTTGTAATACCTTTCGATCCGCTACTTTTAGAGCGGCCAACCGGACAAGGGCTGCTTTGTACCTTTCATCCAGAAGATTTAGGCTCGCGTTCATAGCCTCATCATTTGATTCCTTGGTTGTATATTGGAACTTGATCCTTGGTTCTCCGACTTCGACCGGTATTAGAGCTTCGACGCCATAGACCAGTGAGAACGGGGTAACCCCGGTACTGGACTTTAAGGTTGTTCGGTATGCCCATAAGACTTCAGGCAGGATTTCCTTCCATCTTCCTTTGGCGTCAGTTAACCTCTTTCTGAAGTTTTGGAGTATGGTTTTGTTGCTCGATTCTGCTTATCTGTTCCCACTAGGGTGGTAGGGTATTGATAGGATCCTTTTGATCTTATGATCCTCGAGAAATTTGCTTACCTTTTTGCCGACAAACTGTTTCCCGTTGTCGCATACGATCTTGGACGGCATTCCAAATTGGCATATGACATGATCCCAAATGAAGTCGATGACTTCTTTCTCCTTGATCTTTTCGTATGCCTGGGCTTCCACTCACTTAGAAAAATAGTCAGTCATAAATAATATAAATTGAGCCTTACCGGGAGCCCATGGAAGGGCCCCAACAATATCCATTCCCCACTTCATGAACGACCATGGTGACAAAACCGAATACAACAGCTCCCCGGGCTGATGAATCATCAGAGCGTGTCCTTGACATTCATCACATTTTTGTACGAACTCCTTCGCGTCTTTTTCCATATCGATCCAGTAATAATCGGCTCTAATTATTTTTCGAACCAACGATTCGGCGCCTGAATGATTTCCACAGGTACCTTCGTGGATTTCCCTCAAAACGTACTCAGTATCTCCTAGCCTTAGACATATTGCGAGTGGGCCATTGAATGCTCTTTTGAACAAGGTTCCATCTTCGGACAAGCTAAACCGGGCTGCCTTTGTACGTAGGGCCCTCAATTTTTTTGGATCCGAGGGCAGTTTCCCGGTCCTAAGATATTCTACATATTTATTTCTCCAGTCCCAAGTTAGGCTCGTAGAGTTGATCTCGTCATGGCCTTTTTCCACCACCGATCTCATAAGTTGTACGACTGCCCCCGAATTGAACTCATCGTCTTCGACCGATGACCCTAAGTTAGCGAGGGCATCGGCCTCACTGTTTGGATCCCGAGGTACGTGTTGCAAAGTCCATTCTTTGAACCGATGTAATGTTACATGCAACTTGTCAAAGTATCTTTGCATTCATTCTTCTCTGACCTCGAATGTTCCATTAACTTGGTTTACCACAAGGAGGGAGTCGCACTTGGCTTCGATCACTTCTGCCCCTAGCTTTTGGCTAGTTCAAGGCTTGCAACCATGGCCTCATATTCGACCTCGTTGTTAGTCAATTTCACAGTCTTAATAGATTGTCTAACTATATTGCATGTTGGTGGCTTCAATACGTTGCCAAGTCTGGACCCTTTTGCATTTGAGGCGTCGTCCGTAAAGAGGGTCCAGATTCCCGAGTAGGTCCCTGAGTTAATTAATAACTCTCTTTTGACCTTGGGTATTAGGGCAAGCGTAAAGTCGGCCATAAAGTCTGCCAAGATTTGAGACTTAATGGCAGTCCGGGGTCGGTATTCAATATCGTACCCACTTATTTCCACGGCCCATTTGGCCAACCAGAGAGCTCAGGCTTATGCATAACGTTCCTCAACGGGTAAGTAGTTACGACACATATGGGATGACACTGAAAGTACGGTTTTAGCTTCCTAGAGGCGCTTAGAAAAGCGAGCACCAGTTTTTCTAGGTGAGGGTACCTAGTTTCAGCCTCACCTAAGGTCCTGCTAACATAGTAAATTTGAAATTGCGTACCTTGCTCTTCCCGGACCAGGACTCCACTTACCGCTATCTCCAAAACTGCTAAGTACAAGTATAGTTGTTCGTCTGCCTTTGGTGTGTGAAGCAGCAAGTACTGTTTGAGTTCCTCCAAAGCTTGTTGGCATTCCAGGGTCCATGAGAAGTTATTCTTCTTCTTCAATAGTGCGAAGAATCGGTGGCTCTTATCGGACAACCTCGAAATGAATTATCCCAGGGCGACTATGCGTCCAGTTAGTCTTTGCATGGCCTTCACACTATCCACGATCGTGATAT
The DNA here is from genome assembly GCA_000715115.1 of Nicotiana otophora. Classification (NCBI taxonomy): domain Eukaryota; kingdom Viridiplantae; phylum Streptophyta; class Magnoliopsida; order Solanales; family Solanaceae; genus Nicotiana; species Nicotiana otophora. The sequence continues at coordinate 338,703 of AWOL01S0023253.1, read as the reverse complement.
CTTCGATGTCTTTGATTTTTTCGGGGTTGATCTCGATTCCCCGGTTGGATACCATGAATACGAGAAATTTACCCGACCCAACTCCAAACGCACATTTTTTAGGGTTCAAACTTCATATTGTATTGCTTCAATATGCTGAAGGTTTCCTGCAAATATTTTAAATGGTCCTCTGCTCGCAGGGACTTAACCAATATGTCGTTAATATAAACTTCCATTGATTTTCCTATTTGTTCCTCGAACATCCGATTTACTAGGCGTTGATAAGTGACACCGATAGTTTTTAATCTGAATGTCATCACGTTATAGTAGTACATGCCGTACTTTGTGATGAAAATGGTTTTTTCTTGATCATCCGGGTCCATCCATATTTGGTTGTACCCGGAATAGACATCGAAAAAATTGAGGATCTCGTGGCCGGCGGTGGCATCAATCATGTGATCGATGTTGGGTAGAGAAAAAGCGTCCTTGGGACATGCCTTATTCAAATCCTTATAGTCTACACACATTCTTAGTTTGTTCCCTTTTTAGGGACTACTACTACATTTGCTAACCAATCCGGGTATTTAACTTCCCGAATGGACACTATTTTAAAGAGTTTAGATACCTCGTCCTTGATGAAAGCATATTTGACCTCGGACTGGGGCCTCATCTTCTGTTTGACTGGATGGAATTTTGGGTCCATGCTTAGCTTGTGAGTGGTTATCTCCTGTGGGATCCCTGTCATATCAAGATAGGACCAAGTGAAACAATCTTCATTAGTTATAAGAAATTGAATGAGTTTTTTTCTGAGCTCGGAGCTTAATCTCGTGCCTAGGTATACCTTTCGATTGACAAATATTCTCTCAATATGACTTGTTCCAGCTCCTTGACCGTCGATTTAGTGGCGTCGAAATTATCGGGGGCTATAAAAGATCTGGGAATATCATCATCCTCGCCTTCCCCTCGTTTGTCCGAATCTGCCGAGGCTGGTGTTAGTGATTACTATTTGGTTCCATTTTTGACCATCTGGTTTGGATCCTTCGATGTTGAGATTGGAGATGCCGGTATCACCTCCTCGACCGCGAATATTTCCTTGGCAGCCGATTGTTCAGCATAGACCGTTTTGACTCCGCTATGTGTTGGGAATTTCGGTGCCTAGTGCACTGTCGAGGGCACTGCCCTCATGTTGTGGATCCATGGCCTTCTAAATAAAGCGTTGTACCTCATGTCTCATTCGATCACATAAAATTTAGTTTCCTGGATGGTCTCGACGGTGTTTATTGGTAACGTTATCTCGCCCTTAGTGGTTTCACATGCCATGTTGAACCCGTTTAGAACTCGGACTTCAAGCACGATTTGGTCTTGTAGATCGAGTTGCTCCACGACCCTCGATCGGATGATATTGGCAGAGCTACCTGGGTCAATTAACACATGTTTAACTCGGGATTTATTTATAAGTACAGATATTACCAGTGCATCATTGTGGGGTTGCACAATTCCTTCCTCATCCTCATCGTTGAAAGACAAGGTTCCTTCCGATGTGTAATCTCGAGTCCGTTTCTCCCTCGTGATGGATAGTTTGGTGCATTATAACATCGGCCCCTGAGGGATATCGACCCCGCCAATGATCATGTTAATGACGTGTTGAGGTTCTTCTTGTTCGGCCTGTTTGTTAAAATCCCTATTCCTGAAATGATTCTTGGCTCGATCACTCAGGAATTCTCGAAGATGACCGTTGTTGAATAGTTGGGCTACTTCCTCTCTCAACTGTCGGCAATCCTCCGTTCTGTGGCCGTGAGTGCTGTGATATTTACATATCTGGTTAGGATCCCTTTGGGTTGGATCAGATTGTAGATGTCGAGGCCATTTGGTATCTTTGATGGGTCCGATAGCTGATACAATAATGGCATCATCTATATTAAAGTTATATTTCGATAACCTCGGTACTTCTTTAGGCCCGATAGGCCTATCAAAATTGTTTTTGCTCATGAGTCCCCGATTTCTATGACCTCTATCGCTTCTCCTTTCGTTTCTCATAGAGTTCCGCCCGGACCCGCTACTTCTCCGGTCTCCATTATATGGCTACTATCGATCCCTGTTTGGTCTCAGTTCACGATCGATGTCTCTCTTGACTCTGTCGATGTTTCTGACGGGATAAATAGACCCCGAAGGGGCCCCTAGTTGATCAACTTCCACTTTGATCTTCGATTGATACCGGTTATGCACGTATGCCCAAGTAACGACCGGATATTCTACCAGGTTTTGTTTCGACTTGTTACAACTGTTGTGAAGCCATCGAACTTCGAACATTGAGCCCTTGAGTGAAAGACTGAACGACCTAATTATCAGCCATAAGTGGCAGGTCCATTCGTTCCATTTGAAACCGGGACACGAACTCTCTGAGCATCTCGTTGTCCTTCTATTTTACTTTGAAAAGGTACGATTTCCTGGTTTTAACCTTGATGGCCACGACGTGTGCTTTCACGAAAGAATCCGTAAGCATAGGAAAATGAATCAATAGAATTAGAAGGTAAGTTATAATACCATATCATAGCCCCTTTTGACAGGGTCTCTGAACTTCTTCAATTGGACAGACTCGATCTCATCATCCTCCAAATCGTTCCCTTTGATGGCACATGTGTCAGAGGTCACATGCTTATTTGGGTCGGTTGTTCCGTTATACTTAGCAATCTCGAGCATGCGGAATTTCTTAGGGATCGGCTTCGGAGCCGCGCTCGAAGGAAAATTTTTTTGTACCAACTTCTTGGAATCCAGGCCTTTCAATATCGGTGGTGCTCCTAGGATCTGGACTACCCTGAAATTGTAGGTTTCTACCTTTTTGTCATTAACTTTAATTTTCTTCTCCCCTAATTCTATCCGTTTTGTCAATTCTTCGAGCATTTTTATGATCTCGGGGTTAACCCCCGATTCATGTTCATTCGACCTTTTGCGACCGGTTCATCCCTGCGGGTGACTTCCCGGGGTGGATCGGGTTCAACTCTGCTCGAGGCATGACTTTGGTTCTGTAACTAAGTTATCGTCCTTGTTGAGCGTGCAACATTTCGAAGATCACCCGTAAATGGATCTCGTCCCCTCCATTTTTTTGTGTATTTTGAGTTAACGATCGGGCTCCACCACAGACGCTATTCTCGGGATCAGTTGGCAAGTTTGCGTCGATAGCCACATGTGAATTAGCGTCAATTAGGTTTGCGACCGGAATTTCGATATGATCAGTGGGCGGTACCTCGTTACCGGGTGCTACGTTGTTATTTTCGCCGTGGTAATCGGACTCGTTGTCAACATGTAGGGGTGATTGAGAGTTCGACATTTTGTGTTTTAACCTGAAATCAGAGACACTTCAAAAAGCAAGCGTAAAGTAGTGCGTTATGGAGATTTGTATCAAATAAACACTATTATCCTTAGCCCCACGGTGGGCGCCAAAGTGTTTATCCTCAAAATCGAAAAAATAATTAAATTTATACGTGGTTTTAAGAATACGTGATCTAACTTGATACAAAATAATAAATCAGATTAAAATTGAAATAAACAATGAGAAAGTAAATGCAAACCACACAAGTTGAATAGTCTTAGCTTCAGAAGGTTAGCCGCCCTTGAGCCAAAGACGCTTTTATCGATATCAGAACAAAATGACAAGAGAATAATAAGAATTAAAAATAACAATATATTGCTTTGAGATGTGCGTTACAATGTCTTCAATGAATTAGTAGACCCCTTTTATATAGTAGAGGAGTCCTACTTTAGGTACAATTCTATAAAAGGTAAAAAAATTTCTTGATTTGTTGATTGCCGGTTCCTTATTGATACGTGCCGAGATTTCTGCCGCAATATCCGACCGGTCACAGATATTTCGGTCTTCTGTTGGTTATCTCAACAATGTCTCTCCGAGCTCATTCGAGGCTAAGGTCGACACCGGACTCACCGCTAGTCGAAGGCAGGCATTCCGACCTCGGGTCCTAACTCGGTGGGACCCGAGGTCGATCTTCATTCCTGGGTTGCCACGTTCCAAACCTAATCTATCAAGTCGTAGGCGAGCTCGATTTCGACCGTATACAAGCCCAACAAAGGGGTTAGGACCCGAGGGATTATTTACATCGACATTTTCTGAGGTCACTCTTTATATTTTCTCCGTTTCGTCCAATGGCTAATTTTACCTTTAAAAGTAGTTGGATGATTTTTTTTTTCTTTTTACAGACAAATTTCGCTCGCTAGGTTTATGGAGATAAAATTCAAATAGTAACATAAAAAAGGTCATTTGTGCAAATGACACGACCCAATTCTACTCTTACGGGCCTACTTACCTCATGTGAATTCAAATTCAATTTTTAGCATCAGTAAGACAACTTTAAGTCGAACAGAGTGAGCTAGCCCATTTAACAGCCCATTCGGAAATCCATGATTTAAAGCCTTTAAAACCTAGGGTTTTTCATTCAGCCCTATAAAAGCAAAGAACAAAGCACTGACTTCGCCTTTGTACTCCCATAGCCTCCTGAAGCAGCAGCTAACCAGGTATGTCTCAGTATTTCCCTTGAAAATCTATAAGGTTTATGAATACTCTTTCGTCATTTTCTATCTGGTTTGTGCTTGTTATTTTCCTCGGCTGAATCTGTAAGCTATGTGTTACTGAATTTGTATATGCAAATTAGTTTGATATGAAAATGTTAATAAACCTATGTCTTTTGCGGGTTTTGAGACCCTTTTAGAGTAGAAATGTTAACTGAGAATTTTGGATATATTTGCTTTTATTTATAGTTCCTCGGTTGTGTTAGTTACGATATAGTACGATTTGCTTATTGTATGCCATTATAAGCTTGCAATGTAGAAATCAGGGTGTTTGTTCAATTGTAGGAGGAAATTGGAGGTGGGTTGGATTGGATTTCCTTTTTATATCGTATCAGAAAACCTGGATAGATATTTTTTTATATCAACTATGTGTGAATGCCTAATCCTGCTAGATGTGTTTTTGACAGATGAATAGTATTTAGTGATGACAAAGAGCACATGTTTGAATATTTAGATTTGCATCTATTTATTTTTATGATTTTATCGGTTGATTAGATTTTGATTGAAGTTGGATTTTCTTTGAACAACACAAAGTCAAAGTACACAAGACTACAAAGTGGAAAGACAACTTAGAGTTTTATGCTTTAGTTAACAAGAGCAGCTAGCCCTGTGATGTTTGCTTGATATAGTCGATTACTGTGCAATTTTAGGTAAGAGATGAAGCACAACAATGTTATACCCAATGGGCACTTCAAGAAGCATTGGCAAAACTATGTAAGGACTTGGTTCAACCAGCCAGCTAGGAAAACAAGGAGACGTGCTGGTAAACTACCATTTTGTTGAACTAATTGGCACTATTCTTTTCTTTTTTGAAATTCAATTTTGGTTGAACAGTATTAACATTTTTCTACCTGTCTTTACTCTGTTGTCTTCAGCTAGACAGCAGAAGGCTGTGAAGATCTTCCCTAGGCCAACTGCGGGATCACTTCGACCTATTGTTCATGGACAAACACTAAAATACAATATGAAAGTCCGGGCTGGGAGGGGATTTTCTCTTGAAGAACTGAAAGTGAGGTTCTAGTTACTTGTTGAATGTTGTTTACTAGATAACTTGCCAGCTGTCCTGTTCACCACCCCGTAAACCCCATAGAGAAGAACAATTAACAAAAGGCCATCTCATTGAGTACAAAAGAAAATTCTATTTTTAGTTATGCTTTTGACTCTCTGGATACTTTTATTTTATACTGCCTATATTACTTTGAAGCACTTGTACGTTTGATTTCCCCATTAATAAGTAGCTTTGGGTTTTCAGGCAGCTGGTATTCCCAAGAAACTAGCACCAACCATTGGCATTGCTGTTGATCATCGCCGCAGGAACAGATCATTGGAAGGTCTCCAAACCAATGTCCAGAGGCTCAAGACTTACAAAGCTAAGCTTGTTATCTTCCCAAGGCGTGCTAAGAAAGTCAAGGTAAATTTGAAAATAATTATTCTTTTCCCTGCTAGGTCAGGATTCATGCTTTGGTATCTGAACAGTTTATGCGAAAATTTTCCTTGAACTCTCTTTTCCAGGCTGGTGATTCTAGTGCAGAGGAACTTGCGACTGCCACCCAGGTCCAGGGTTCATACATGCCTATTACTAGGGAGCAGCCAGCTGTTGACCTTGTCAAGGTCACAGATGAGATGAAATCATTCAATGCCTATGGCAAGCTGCGTATCGAGCGTACAAATGCGCGACACATCGGAGCCAGGTTGAAGAGGGCAGCTGAAGCAGAAAAGGAAGAAAAGAAATAAGCAATTAGAATTGTCGCGTAGCTTGTTAAGCATTATCAGTTTTCTGGTGGACTGAGTGATGAAGTTTATGATACAATCATTTTCAGGATCTTGAGCTTTTCTTTTTATTCAAGAATTTTGTTTTGCTTGTGAGGTCAAGGAAATCTTTTGATGGTGTTTATGTTATAGCGTAAGTCCTATTTCTCTCTTGCGGTCTGCGTATTTCATAGCCGCTAGCTTAGTGGAAGTGTCAGTTTTCCTAATTGTGATGGCTACTTCAAATTGATTAGGTCTATCTTGCCCCATCTCGAGCTGATTTGTTAACCTGAGGGTCAAACTATTTTCTAGTGCTACTTCGATGTCATGAGGTAGCACTGTACTAGTTTCAATCAATCTGTTGGTAATGATCAGATGCCAATGGAGTTATCAACCGGGCGAACCTTTTTAAGAATTATGTTTAATTTGTTTCGAATGTCAGAGGGATTTTTGAATAATCAATGGAAATACAGGCTCACAGCTCATAGTCTTGGGTGGGATTAAAGAACTGGGAAAGCAAGGGAAGTACTATGTGGGTGTGGGTGTGCTTGAGGTATAATGTAGAAGGGAAAGTGTGTATGAAGTAGTTTTATCGTGTTTGTGAGTTTGTGTTTGACCTGATGGATAAGGGCAATAGTACTTGAATGGGCGTAGTTTATGATGTAATGCGCACATACTTGAGGTTTCTATTAGAACAAGCACGCGATTGTCACGACTCACGGCAATGTTTCCAAACATGTTTTGTATGTAAAATGCCTAACTAAAGAATCTTGATGCATATTTTTTTATAGCACATAGTTTTATGCAACTTAAGAAGCTAGCTACAACACAGTTTAACAAATCAACTTTCTAACATTAACCGAGAATTGATCAATTGACATTTGCATATTTCTACAATACGCTGTACTTTCAGGCCATCATCCTCGGTTGGTAAACTGATATTATGTTAATTGGTAGATTAATATTCTTACATGAATTTTCCGTTAGTTTTGAAATCGATTGTAGCACATTGTTGTAATTCTTTATTAAATATTTTCGCACTTGCATGTCGTAATTGTTTTGCTTAACATGTACTCCATTAATCTATATATAAGTCAACAATTGCTCGGACGGAAACTCATTATAAATATAAAAATCTTTAAGATAATACAAGCTAAAATTTTACTCTATCCTAAAGCCTCAGTTTTAATTTTGTCAATCATGAACAGTGTTATATAAGTGGTTGATTTAGTGGTAGAAGTCATATTGTTAGATGAAGTGGAAAGAAAAACCAGATACCTGAAAGTTATAGCAACTAAATTTGATGTCATTGATGGGACAGTGAATCCAGCCGTCGGCCATAGCTATAGGGAACAAAATCAGGTAGCGGATTTCCTTGCAACGTAAGGAGCTAGATGCAGTCTTTTGATAAGCTTAGAATTGGCAGTTCCTACTATCTTTGCAAATGATGCAATATGGTCAGACATTTTAGGAACAGTTCCTAAGAAAAGTTAAAGCCTATAATATTAATAGTTTTTTGAATAATGACTATGCACAAGAAAGCACCAACTCTTATGTTAGTATGTAACTATGAATATTTTTATATTTATATAATTTTCCAGTTTACCAAAATTTAAAAAACTAAATTTAATCTCATTAAGTCGAAAAAAATGGGATAAATTTATATCTAAAATCACAGAGAATTAGCTATTCCATCTTTCTTCAAAAATAATCAGTTTGAAGTGATTAGAGTACTAGTGGAAAACCAGAAAAGAAAAAAAGGAAGAGTACACTGGAAAATATGTACATATACATGATGTTTGTAAGAAAAAGAAAAATAGAATTCGAATATGAGAAAGTGATCTATGGAAGAAAAAAAAGAAAGAATAAGAGAAAGGATTCTGAAAGAAAAATATATAAGATATAATTAGTCACTTCACCTAATGTTTACATCAAATTTTATTAACTAGTCATGATTAATTAAATTAATGATATGAGATTGTACCTTAATTAATTACAATGAAATCATAAAATTTATATACAAACACATGTATATATCTATTTACTTGATGTGAATAATGAATGCATATTTTTATTAATCTCTAACACTTTCCTTATTAGTCCATTCAAAAAAGAATTAACATATTTTTATATTTAAAAATAATTTAAAACTTTTAATTTTACCCATCTTATCCTCAAAGAAATTTTTTTATAGTTATACAAATGATATGATTCTAAAATGCTGTTACCTTTTAAGCTTTTATGATTATAAATTTAAAGTATTCTTTTTTTTAAACTCCATTTCAAGTCAAACTACGTCATATCAATCAAAATGGATGAAATAATAAAAAAATAGGCACATAACCTATGAAAAAAGAAGAAAGAATATGAGAAAGGGCTCAAAGAAAAAAGTACTATGAGATTAGGCATATGACGCACCTAAGAGTGGATGAAGTACGAGGATAACTATGAGGTCTCGAGTTCAAATTTCTTAATTGGCAGAACTATTCAAGACTTGTGTTGGTGGCAGTGGCGCAGCTAAAAAGTTATACAGAGGGATTCAAAAACATTCTAGGATGTCCAGTTGGAATTTGAACCTATGACCTAACGCATTTTTGAACCTCATTTACTATTATATTTGATTTTTTTTCTTCATGTCAAGGGGATTAATAGCTGAAACATAACTTATAAAAAATTATTTACTCTATTTACATTGTGTAATTTTTCGATTAAAGAGGTTTAGCCTCCCTCGCTCTACCTAATTCCGCCCATAGTGGAAGATAGATGTAACGACCCGACTTGTCGTTTTAAGAATTTAAGTACCGTTCGACGGCATAAGGCGCTGAACAGCTTCGTATTATGTGTATTGACTTGCGTACGTGGTTGAACTCAGTTACCGGATGATTCAGAGTGATTTGGGACACTTGGTCCTTAAACGAAGCCTAAGTCTTAGGATTTTGACCGTAGTCGGAACTATGTGAAAATGACTCCAGAACGGAGTTCCGTCGGTTCCGTTAGCTCCGTTGGGTAATTTTGGACTTAGGAGCGTATCCGGACTGTGAATTTGAAGTCTGTAGCTGATTTAGGCTTGAAATGGCGAAAGTCGAATTTTTAGAGATTTGGACCGGAAGTTGACTTTTTGATATCGGGGTCGGAATGCGATTCCGAGAATTGAAACAGTTCCGTTATGTTATTTGGGACTTGTATGCAAAATTTGACTTCATTCCGGGTTGGTTTGATAGGTTTCAGCACGAGTTTTCGAAGTTGAAAGTTTTGGAAGTTCATAAGTTCGATTCATGGTGCGATTCGTAGTTTCGACGTTGTTTGATGTGATTTGAGACTCCGAGCAAGTCCGTGTTAGGTTATGGAACTTGTTGGTATGTTTGGACGGGGTCCCGGGGGCCTCGGGTGTGTTTCAGATAGGCCACGAGTTATTTCCTCCTATTTTGAACAACTGTTTTATGTCATCTGATGTTCTTCTTCGCGATCGCTAAGTGCCTTTCGCGTTCGCATAGTGTTCTGCTAACCCGCCTACTATTCTTTATTCGTGTTCGCGTTCAAGCTCTCGCTTTCGCAAAGTTTTGCCCTTTCCCTCCTTCGCGTTCGCACCCGTATCTTTGCTTTTGCGTAGCTATACTATTTCACTTTTCGCGTTCGCATACTGCTTCATGCGTTCGCGAAGAGCAGTCGTTGGGCCATCAGACTTTTTCTCTACGCGTTCGCGGACGTGTTGTCGCGTTCGCAAAGCACAACTGGGCAGCTTTCATTTCTCTTTTTCGCGAACGCGATCCTTTCTCCACGTTCGCGATGCACAATCACCTAGGCAGAATATCAGATTTCCAAATCGAGGGTTAGACCATTTTTATCACATTTTGACTTGTAGAGCTCGGTTTTGAGCGATTTCTTGTGGGTTTTTCAAGCAAATCGATTGGATAAGTGTTCTTCACCTAGAATTTATTTATTTTCATGATTCTATCTTTATTTTTATCATTTAATTTGTGTTTTGAGTTGAGAAAAATGGTGTTTTTTGAAGAAAATTTTTAAAATGAAAAATCACGATTTGAGGGACGAAATGGTATCGGCATTTGATGATTTTAGTATGGTTAGACTCGTGAGTGAATGAGTGTTCGTATCTCATAACTTTCACCGGATTCCGAGACTTGGGCCCTGCAGGCGACTTTTAGGTTAATTTCGGATGTTTATTAAAAAATATAGTATTTTCTTATGGAGTTGATTATATAAATTTTGTTGACTGTATCGAATTAATTGTGACTAGATACAAGGATTTCATAGGCTAATTCGCGTTGCAAAGGCATAACAGAGTAAATAATTTCACGGTTAGAGGTAAGTATCTTGCCTAACCTCGAGTGGAGAAATTTTTCCTTAGGCATTGAGTCTTATGTGCAATTAGTGTAATTGAAAACTATGTACGCGAGGTGACGAATACATACTTGGTTTATATGTGGAAATATTATTGATTAAAAAATCCTTAGACGCCTTTATGTATTAAATTAAAAAATTATTGGCACTTATTAAATCCTCTATTTGTCATGCCTAGATCCTTCTTTGTTGAAATTATTTTTACATGATGATTTGGTGTGATTGCCACCTTGATTTTTATGTGAAATATTATTTTGTTGAGTTGTTCACTTCCGGATGTTTTGTTAAGATTTTGTGCACATTATGGCCGAGTCATGGGCTCCTTATTCTGAAAAATAAGGTATTGTTGATTTTTGTGATAAGTTGTGATATTTGAGCACTTGATGTGCAATCTGTGATAAGTTGTAATTTTGAGCACTTGATGTGCAATCCGTGATAAGTTGTAATATTTGAGCACTTGATGTGCAATCTGTGATAAGTTGTAATATTTGAGCATTTGATGTGCAATCTGTGATATGTTGTAATATTTGAACACTTGAGGTGCAGTTTATGAGATGTGATATTGGCACGTTATATTGTTGGGAGTTATGTTCGGGTGTTTGCACGAGGTTTCTGCCGTGCTATTATTACTATTGATTTATGCACATGCGACGTGACAAGGCGGGCTATATATATATATATATATATATATATATATATATATATATATATGT